>LZPO01028935.1:0-19359 GCA_001675575.1 Neotoma lepida
TATAGGAAGTGTTTATCTGCTGTGAAAATACTCACAGTTGGAGATAATAAGGCTTCAATAAGAGGACCTCGGATATATGGTTTTATTTCCTTTGCTTTACAGAAGCTCTTGGGAAAAGATAACCAAGTCANGAGCACTGTTCCTTCTACAAGAAAGTAGAGGAGGAAATATATGATAGTTTTTCCTATAATAAATCTAAACAAATTGATTTTCAACACCATTTGATTTACTCCTCTGTAGAGATATGTTCTTTAAAGATTTGTTTCATTTTTTTTNAAAGTTATCTGTATGTGTGTATGCATGTATGTGTGAGCACACAGGTGTGAATGCCTGTAGAGACCAGAAAAGAAGGTTGGATGCCCTGGAGCTGGAGTTACAGGTGGTTGTGAGACTGCCTATGTTTGTGCTGGGAATTGAACTCTGGTCCTATACAAGAACAGCAAGCCCAGTCCACACAAACTCTCTTAGGAGTTGAACCATCTCCCCAAACCTCTACAAAATTATACTAAGCAGCTAAGCTAATTTATGCATTTTGATAANTTCTGGGAGTAGGAAATAAGATGTTCTCTTCCCTATAAGAGCCTGTAGGCCAACATGAAGAGAAGGATATGGTATCATGAAGTACATAATTCCAAACTCAATTTGAAATTTAATAGGCTACAAGTAAAAAATTGAACAATGTGTAGAAAGATCATAACGAATCTCAAAACTCAAAATATGATAACAGACATCTTTCTCTTGTTTCATTAATTGCACTACTTCACNAGGCTTCCACTTTGGTTAACTCTAGGGCTAGATATAGCTTAGTGGTAGAGTGCTTGCCTTGCATGCAGGAAAACCTAGGTTCGATCCCTAGTACTGCTGAAATACATAAAGAAGGAAGAAAGGATTCCTCTTCTTTCTCCTTTTATTCCCAGTCTTCTTTGAAGTAAGGATCTCATTACTCCTGTGTTCAAGCAAATCTGTCTTAATCTCCTGAGTGCCAGGACTACAACTGAAGTCTACATTGCCACACTGTCTAGTTCTCCTGATCTGTTTTTATATTAGAATGATAAATTGGAAGTTCATCATCAATAAAAATATATGATTGCCATGTTTAGCCCAGTTTCTTATATCNAAACATTTTAATCTTTACAAATATTTCTAAATACATATTATGACAATTAGATTAACTTTTGAATCTGAATCTCACTTAGTATAACCAACCTATTAGAGCTAAGGTCTATAAAGTCCTGATTTTAAAAATGTAATTTCAGGCCAGGCCTCATGACATGTGCCTGTACTCAGAACAACCAGGAGGCAGGGTTAGGAGGATTGCCACAAGTTTAAGGCTGGCATTGTTGCCATGGTGAGTTCCAAGCCAGCCAAGGTTGCACAGTGAGAACTTATCTCAAAAATAAAAGTTGAGAGGCTAATATTTTGATGCAAAGAATATCTTATGAAGTAGATCCAGACACTATGACTATAGTCTAGCATATAATTTAGATACTATTTAAGTATACTTAATTTTCATGTATTTATAACTATAATTTATAGTTTATATTATGATTTTTATGTTATATGTATATATTATGCTATAATTTATATGTATACTATATGCTATTTAAAGCATATTACATATAATTATATTATAATATATAATATACTATGGGCACAATGCATAGACTATAATTTGCAACTGTGTATGGAGTGATTATTCCATAATTTTATGCAGGTAAAGTAAGTAAAGATTTGAACAATGCAGTTGAACAGTTTATATACTGATTAATTTACACTATGATGAAAAGATACTAGATTTACTTCATGTGCTATGAAAGCAAACACATTCATTTTGAAGTTGCAAAATGAAGCCAATAAGAGAATGAGTACATTCTGACACAAAAACAGGTAATCCCCACACATATACCTACAGTAACGCATCAAGAACAGGTGTATATCTGTGACTCACAGCTGCCTTGGTTATCTGACTCAACCTGGGTCAGTGTATTGAGGTCTGATTTTCCCTCAGTCCCATAACCTCTGTCTTCTAGATTTTATTAAAGAAAGGAATCTACGAAATGTGAATAAAAATCAATGGCCCTCTATCCTCCAAGAAATGAGTATATGGGGTTANGAATTGTAAAACTGTATCTTTCAAAACAGAATTTATCAAACTAGGACTCGAGCACCAAACCCAGCCTACATGATCCTCATCCAGCCTGTCTCATGATTCGTGATGTAAGAATGGATTTTACATCTAATAATTGTTAGTGAAGGGGGGAGAAGTATTCCTTGACCAAAAATCCTACAAGAACATCAACTTCACTCTCCATGAATACAATGTTATTGGCACCTAGCCATGTCCACTCTTTGGTGTCTAGGCCAGGGCGGCTTTCAGCTACTCTGGCAGAGTTGAAAAGCTATGGCACACACCCTATGGCCTGCAAAGCCAAGAAAATATTTACCATCTGGCTCTTCTAAGAAAAAGTTTTCTGATCCTGTTCAAGAATACAGATACTTAAACAGCCGGTTTCGGATCTTGAAAGCCTAATCCAGAATTAAGGAGTGGGGGTTTTCAATTGTGACAGCGGGATTGATGATAATCATAAGAAAAATCTTCCCATATGTGATGTTAGCTTGATACCCGGTGTACTTTCAAATGCAAGAGTGGAATTCTTTAAAGATGTGAGAAGATGGAGTAGACAGCCAGCAATTTGGCATAATTTAGATGTAGGCTTGCCTGAAAGAGCCAGCTGAATCCAGGGAACAAACAGATGACTCAAAGGATAGTGACTCCAAAACTATGATAATTCACATAGTGGAGGTAACTTTTAGACTAAGATTTTGTGCAAATCTACAACTTGGAGACTATTTAACCAACTAAGACATGCAAGTACTGTTGTTAGCATACTGGGGCCTCCTATGATCTTTTGTAGGCATTCCTAATTTTTAAAACCCAAAGTAGAGCATGTCAACTGACAAGAATACAAATGGCTGTGTATAGTTTTTTCAAGGTCTCCCATGAAAACTTCCTGGACTTGGATAAAGACATTCAGAATCCAGTGACTTTAAATCATTATTTATGTTTTCTCTCTCTCTCTCTTTTGTAATTAGCGTTCTTTTGGAGTCAGTGTAGTCTGACAGGTAAATCCATCTTTAGAGATGTTTATTGTTCAAGTACCAATGCTGGCTTTCTCACATACATTCTAGAACTCTGGTTCCTTGAAGCAATAAACCATTTTGATGNCCCTCTCACTGAGGTCTTTTAATTCATGGGTCAAAGGCATGATAAATCATAAGAACCCCTCAGTAACTTTTTGTCTGGAACATCCTTGGTTTTGACAGCCAAAGCCAGGACATCTTTCTAAAAGGCATCTATTCCATTGGATGAGGGGGTTCACATTCAAGAACAGGTAGAAAGTGTTTACAGATACACATGCAATGGGAAGATAACACATCATAAACAAATACTGACTTCTAAATAGATATGTTTCTATGGATATGTGCTGAAGGAGTTTTTAATTTATGTCCTTAATTTAACAATCTACCTTGGGAGTTCTGCTACAGCTTCCCTCATTTTAAGGAAGACAATTACAGAGGATCCCTTTTCTTATATTAAAGGACGGTAATCTGGCACAACTCAGACCAGATATGGGATCCACATCTTCTCTTACTGTGCCATACTCAGAGAGGTGGNGGAATAGAGGAAAATCAGTGAGTAACCCNTTGACATGGAGTGAATATTTTATTCCATTCATCTTCTGGACTGTAAATACTCTTGCCAGAACCACAACTAACATGTTTCCTCAACTCAGAAATTTCTGATTATACAGCCAGAAAATGTATATGGAGTCATGTGTTGGACTTTTCATAATTGTGGTAAATGCCTGAGATAAACAGTTTTATGGAACAAAGAATTATTTGGGCTTGTGGTTTCAGCAATTTCAGCCCATGGTCAGACGGCTCTGTTTCTCAGGGCTTAAGATGTGCTGAGACAGATAGTTGAGACAGAAAGTTATGGCATTGGGGACTAGGGAAGGAAAGATGTTCATGCTGCCAGGAAGCAGAGAGAGAGAGAGAGAGAGAGAGAGAGAGAGAGAGAGAGAGAGAGAGAGAGAGAGAGAGAATAGGAAGGCATGGAGAATAAGATCTAACTTCCAACAACACACTTCTAGTGATGTACTTCCTCCAACTAGACCCCATCTCTAGAAGTTTCCTTCACCTCCTAATAAGGCCATTAGATTGCAATTCATCAAAAGATGACTCCATTGATGGCAGTAGGACCCTCACAATCCAGTTACATCTACAAAGCCAATTAGGTGGCAAGCAAGCCTTTAACATGAAAAGATATTTCAGATTCAAACCACAGTGAAGTTTTCTGAATCAAACCACAATGAACTTGCACCTAGTTTTCTTCCTTCTATTTTTACACCACCTATACTTACTAAAACTTTCTTCTTTCTTCCAAATATTATATTTTTCTTGTTTAACATTGTTGTGTAGTAATTTCCTCCCAGATTAAAAAAACAAAACAAAACAAAACCATTCATCTTGGAGGGAAGATCTGTAAGACATGGGATGTTCTTTCTCAAAGGAGATGAAATATTCCATCCTGCTGGGAAGCTCAGTAAACAACTCAAAGGTGTCAGGAATTCCCTGAAACTGACCAGAAACACTAAGCCCCTCATTCATTATGCTTCTATAAGCAGTGAGGTCTGTTGAGAGATACACTCAGACAGGCTGAGGTTCCAACCAGCCAAGCCACCTGGAAGAGGTAGAAACAAGCTGCAGTGTCTAAAAGACTCTTTCGGCAGCCACACTGACTAGAAGAGGCTCAGATCAACTGGGCCACCCGAAAATGTCTCCCTTCAGCCTGTTGAACTTCAAGTAGGCTGTACAGTAGGCTCCAGGCTCCCAGCTTTCACGAGCCATCACCACTTTGGGGTGAGCTTTTAGTGATGCAGATGTCTTGAGTCATTTCTGGTCATTTAAGTAAACCCCCATCCATACTCCTGCAAGTTATCTCAGTAAAACTCACTGACTCATCAGGTGGGCTTTGGTGATATCTTTACTTTGGTCTGTCACTGGTTCCTTATCTAGAGTAAATAGACATTTGTTCAAGAATAGTGTCANTCAAAAAACATGACCCCAGACATGTGTTTATCAGCATCCTCTCAAGATAGGCTTTCTTGTCCTCACTTTGGGACACTGTTTCTCAGACCTACATTTACATCTGATTCCTCTTTCCTACTCTTATTGCCTTATGGGGGGGGAGACACAGAGTTTCCTTATACATTGACTCATCAGATTAGATTCCTCAGATGAATTTTTAAAAGAACAAGAAAACAGCATCCCTGATAATGTTTAAAAATATTCTGACCTTTTGTATCATCAAAGATAAGGCTAGTTTATAGGATCTTATTGAGTCTTCACAGAGAAAAGTAATCAATGGCTATTGACATCCCTCAGTACAATGTGTGTGAAATTANAGTGTCCTTTCTCTATGTGTCTGTGAGGATCTTGTTTTCTCTTTGTTTAATGCAGCTTTTCCACTGGGGCAAGGACAACTAACCTGAACATCCACCCTCCTGTATTTATTAAATGCCAGACATTAAAGCTGTATGCAGATTTGAGTACATGCGTTTTATACAGTGGTTTCAGTCTTTTCATTCTGGAATGTGTTTCCATTGCCANAGCAGTACCNCCTCTGAGTGATGTTCTTCAGGATTAGCTGTTAAGACCTTGGAGTTTCAGCTTCACATCGATTCTTCCTTGGATAAATGCTGTTCACTCTTACTAAAAAAAAAGTCAATACTATTGCTAGTTAAGGAGCAGCTGGGAAGCCTGCCCTGATCTTNGCTGTCTGGAGGTTATGCCTGTAAGATGTTCTTAATTCTACAGTTAATAATTGTATTAAACCAACGCTTATTTGTCCTCCCTCTCTGCAAATTGTAGAATACATAAAGCTATTATGTTTAAAAATCCAACTGCTACTCTGAAGGTTAAAACACATTCATACTTAGAAGAAACGGTCTTCTAAAAACGATTAAATGCCTTACATAATAGCACTATTTAATGAAGAACATTTGACTCTTCTTTGGTAGGGACCCATGTTTCAGAGACAATATTTGAAAAAGCAGCAGCCCAGCTTTTAAAAAAATTAGAGTTATAGATTGTGTTTACTATCTTAATTTTAGGAAGAATTTGAGATCATCCTCATATTTGGGTTGGTTTTCTCTGAGTGAAATGAGTCTACAGAGAAAGGGAAAGAGAGATAGCAGCACTTCTTGTAAAGAACTGAGGAGGAAGAGAGTGAAAGTTGCGTTTGGGGACTAGAAATAGATTTCATCTGTTCATTTTAGCCCTCCTCTCGATTACCAGAGATAATTGAGAGTTGACCAAATTTAAATGAATGATGAATATATACCAGCATACTTTTTCAATGTAAGATTATTTTCAAGTACTTAAATCTTACTACATCTATGTTTTCTTAAATATAAGTCACCTTAACAATAAAGTCAATGTCAAGCACCAAATAAGTATTAACATAAATAAAATATACATGTGATGGGGGTGGAATGAGAAAGAAGGGATAGAGCAGACATGANAGAGAAGGAGAAGGAAGGAGAAGTAGAAAAGAGGGAAAGAATTAACATAACATTCTTGTGCCTTAAAACCATGAGGATTCACTCTTACTATTTTTAATGATTTTGATGGAACTCTATCTAAATGAACTGTTTTAAATTTTTTGCCCAGAATATGCTAAGATAGACACATAACTTCACCTTTTCCTAATGACTTAGAGCCATCATTATAAATACTAAAGAGTGGAGCTCTTACAAATACTGAAAGATGGCCAGACATTTGCCCTTTATATTAACTAAAGTCACACTACCTGGCTGTTTTTTCAGTAATTCTGTCTACTTTTAATATTTTTCAGTTTTCTTCTTTTAAGTATTTCTTTTCTGCATTTGAAACACTTCACATTTCAAAACCATAAATGGGTTTGTTAAAATTATGTATCAAATGAAAGCAGCAACTGGGAACAAACTTTGGAATGAGTGGCATGAATAGGTGCATTCTTTTAGTTGGGAATTTTAGACGTCTACTTAAACCACTCATAATAATCTTAAATTTCTTCCTCTCTCTTCTTGCCTTGTTCTTTCTTGGCCACAGCACAAATAGCCATACCATTAACCCCCACATGTGAAACTGTAAATTCCAATGAATTGACAATAAACATGACTTGTACAAAATATGCATGTGCAGATGAAATGTATTTCTNTGTATGTATAGAAATGTATAGCATACAATGGGTTGGACAAATGATAGCTATTTTCTTAGTAAGGGAAGTGTATATGAGTATGTGCCTTCTCAGTAGAATTCTGAGCTAGATGAGGACACAGGACAAAATCCCCATTGTACATACAACATTAGGATTGTGGGGAAACGATTACGTAGAACCCCTATCCATAGAAATCATAATACTAACCCCTATATACACTATGTTTTCTCTTGTACATGCATAGCTATAATGTAGATTAATTTATGAACTGTGTGCAGTACATGATTAACAACAACATCATAGATTTATAAAACCCCTTGAGTGGTGAACTTTGACCTTTCACTTCAAGGAAGCACTTCACAACTTCTCTTTCACACATCCAAAGTCGTTATCCTGACTTGTGTTTTGGTGATGTACCTGAGTGTAACAGGGTGATTTGAACACAGACCCTGTATAATTCCAACAATGGATCTGATAGTAGAGGTAACAGGCAGGTAAGATATACAGTACAGATACACTGACCAAAGACATGCATTATGTTTTGGGCAAGAGGAAGCAATACAGAGTGAGAATTTATACTCAAAATGCCATGTAATTTAACACTATGGATGGCTTTCTTCTAGAATTCTCCACTCACTATTTTTAGGCTGTTGTTATGAAGTTGCAAGAAGTGAAACCACTAATAAATGGGACTANTGTATAATTGATGTGTACTCAAAATACATATGATACATATACATATTAGTGAAATTTATATATTTACATACAATTATTGCTTTATTTATATATATATGAGAGATGAACAAGATCTGTAAGTTCTCCCCTCAGATTAAGTTTTAACAGTTTCCTCCATGCTTATATTCTTGTCACTGAAGAAACAATCATTGAATGTATGTGATTTCACACACTGTCCTACAAGCTTGACATAGAAAAGTTATGGCTTCTAGTGCCCAACCTTCAAAACTTCAGAAACCACTCATGCAAAGTTAAACATTCAAAGCAGCTATAATCCAGTTGTAACCACTCTTTGGGTGTCCTTTGTGTACTGGGCCCAATATACAATAATTGAAATGTTAGTACTGTAGGATTGCTTTGATACCACACTCAATGAGAAGTAGGATTTACGGAAAAAGGGAATTCTATGCTAAGAGAATGCTTACTGAACATCGAACAACACAGCAAGAGTTTCAGAGGCTACGCATTGCAATTTCCCATGTAAAAATGTTCAGGTTGACCCCACATCCGATAGACACCTTATTTCCAAAACATATAAAGAACTCAAGAAACTAGATATCAACAAACCAAATAATCTAATTTTAAAATGTTTTTAGGACCTCTGGCAGTGGGACCAGGATCTATCCCTGGTGCATGACCTGGCTTTTTGAAGCCCATTCCATATGATGGGATGCCTTGCTCAGTCTTGATGCAGAGCGGGGGCAGGGGGTGCTGCCTCAACTGAACATGCCAGGCCCTGTTGACTCACCATGGGAGGCCTTACCCTTTCTGAGGAGCGGATGGGGGTGGAGTTGGGGGAGGGAAGTGGAGCAGAAGGAGGGGAGAGAGGGGAAACTGTGGTTGGTATGTAGAATGAATAAAAAAATTAATTAATAAAAAAAATAAAATACTGAAAAAAATAAGGTACAGATCTAAACAGAGAATTCTCAACAGAAGAATTTCAAATGGCAAAAAAAAAAAAAGAATTGGTTCAACATCCTTAGCCATCAGGGAAATGAAAACCAGAACAACTCTGAGATTCCATCTCACACCTGTCAGAATGGGTAAGATCAAAAACACAAGTGACAGCTCATGCTGGAGAGAATGTGGAGCAAGAGGAACACTCCTCCATTGCTGGTGGGAGTGCAAACTTGTACAGCCAATTTGGAAGTCAGTGTGGCATTTTCTAAGAAAATTGGGAATCAGTCTACCACGAGACTCAGATATATATATATACCCAAAGGATGCTTAATCATAGCACAAGGACATTTACTTGCTCAACCATGTTCATAGCAGCTTTATTTGTAATAGCCAGAACCTGGAAACAATTTAGTTGTCCCTCAACCGAGGAATGGATAAAGAAAACATGGTACAGACCCAGAGAGACTAGTTTAACAAGGAGGGTTCATGCGGGGACAGGACACCCAGATCTCCCTGGGAAGGGGAAATAGAAGGGATTTTGTGAGTGAACTTAGGGTAGGTGGGAATGTGAACATGAGCCACAGCTAAACATTAGGTGGAGTTCTGTGGGGGAGGAGGAGAAAGGATTGTAGGAGCCAGAGAATCAAGGACACCACGGGAAGGCTCACACAGTCAACTAATCTGGGCTCATGGGGGTTTGCAGAGACTGAACTGACAACCAGGGAGCCTGCATGAGACTAACCTAGGCACTGCATATATATGACAGTTGTGTAGCTTGGTCCTCTTGTGGGACTCTTAACAGCAGGGGTGTCTGTGACGCTTTTAATGACTTTTGGGACCCTATTCCTCATACTGGGTCACCTTGCCCAGTCTTAATATATGGGGAGATGTTTAGTCTTACTGCAACTTGATAGGCCATGTTTTATTGANACTCATAGGAGACCTGCCCTTTCCTGGACGNAGACAGAAGAAGAGGGTGTTGGGGGGTGGAAGGGAAGATGGGTGGGAGGGACTGCGAGGGGAGGATGGGTGGGGGGAGGCTGGGGTTGTAAAATAAATAGATGAAGAAAAGAATGTTCAGGTTCTTAAAACTGCTTTATTGCTCTCACCAATGCCTTGTTCTACACTATTTCTTCATAGCAATGTTTTCTTTTGAGTCCTTTTCTTTACTATTACTTCTCCAGTTTCTGCTGCCATGTAGACTGAAGCAAACTGTCTTGTTTTGATTTGTTTTACAAAACTCACTTTACTGATGAGAAAACTGAGACTCAACAAAAAATAAAAGATGTGCCAATGATCACCCCCNCACACATTATTTAAATCATTAATTTAGTTTTACAGGAGTTTTAAGTTTATAATAAAGTTAAGAAAAAACAAGTGTGGAGACTTTGGTAGACGACCAGCACCACAAATGCACAAATCCTCTCCTAACCAACAGTACAAAACAATAATGCATTCACCACGGTTCAAGAACCCATGCTAACAGAGCACCACATAAAGCCCATACTTAACTAGAGCTCATCTTGATGTTTTTTGTTTTGTTTTGTTTTTGTCCAGGGAGTATGCCCAAAAGTATACTGACATGACACATATCCATCTCTATAGTGTCATACCAAATAGTTTCTCTGCCACAAATTCTCATGCTCTACTTATTCATCCCTTCCTTTTCTATTCCCATGGCAACCACTGATATTTTCACTGTCCACACAGTCTTTTCTAGAATGTAACATAGTTAGAATCATATAATATGTAGTCTGCTGAAATTGCCTTCTTCCATTTAGTAGTGTGTATTCACATTTTCTCTGGGTTCTTTTTTATCACTGAGTAACATTACATTGCCTAGAAGTGCCATATTCAATTTTTTACTCACCCACTGAAGGGTATCTTGGTTGCTTCCATGTTTGGATAGCTATGAATAATGCTACTATGAATATCTCTGAGGAAGTGTGTGTGTGTGTGTGTGTGTGTATGTATGTATGTGTGTGTGTGTGTGTGTGCATATGTGTATGTGTTAATTTTTAAAACATTTGGGTAAATACCAAAGGGAATGACAGTTAGATCTGGTGTTAAGGGTTATGTTAAGTTTTGTGGGGAACTTACAAACTTCAGTCCAAAGGGCTGCATCATTTTGTATTCCCAACTAAATGAAGGAGAGTTTTTTTATACTCCATATTCTCACCAGTATTTAATATTGTCAGAGATTTGAATTGTGGCCATTTTAATGGGTGTGTAGTGATACTGTCCTGTTTGTTTAACTTGCAAATGTCTGGTGACATGTGTTCTTGAACATCTTACATACCATGATTTGACATATGTATACCTGTTTAGTGTAGTTTCTTTAGCATTTTTGGCCCACTTCATATTGCTGGGCTTTATATGTTCTTTGTGCATTCTGTCTAACGATCCATTTTTAGAGATATCTTCTGTAAATTTCTTCTCTGAGGTTGTGACTTATTTTCTCATTCTCTCGAGGTTGTCTTTTGTAGAGCAAAATTTAAAATTATAGTTAATTCTGGTTTATTAATTACTTGTTGGTATATTTGTTAGTAAAGACATGGACAATTCCATTAGTGCTGTACATAAAGGCATTACCAAAACACAAAGTCATTTAGATTTTTCCCTGTGCTATCTTCTGGAAGTTTTATAGTTTTGCATTTACATTTAAGTCTTAAATCCATTCTGAATTAATTTGGAGGAAGAGTGTATCTACATTTGTTTGTTACATATGAATGCCTGTTTATTAAAACAATCCATCCAATGCATTCAGTTCTTTGTTGAAGACTAGCCTGTAGTTACATGGGTCTGTCCCATTGACTTATTCTTTGCCCAGCCCCACATTGTATTGATTACCACCTCTTTACAGTAGGTCTTGATGTTGGGTAATGCCAGACTCATGACTTACTTCTTCTCCTTGAATTCTGAATTAACCATACTAGATCTTTTCTATCTCCATAAAAACTTCACAGTTTGTTGATCCCCACCCCCCAAAAAAATCACTGAGGTTTAAGCTGGAGTTGAATTGATCTGCAGATCAAGATGAGAAAAGTCAGTACTTTCAAAACATTGAGTCTAGACCAGTGAAATGGCTTTTACAGGATAAAGGTGGCCGCTGTCAAAGCTGAGAACCTGAGTTTGGTCCCTGGAACCTGCATGGTGAAAAGAGAAGTTACTCTTGAAAGCTGTCTTCTGAATTCCATCTCTTAGCATGGGTGTACACACACACACACACACACACACACACACACACACACACACAAAATAAATAAAGATGTGTGCACATAATAAAAGTCTGAGTCTTAATATCCACAAATATGGAATACTTCTCCCTTTATTTAATTCTTATTTGACAACATTAATTCAAGTTTATAGTTTTCTTCATAGAGCTCTTACACATATTAATTTAAATTCTAAGTACCTTTTTACAAAATTAATATATAAGTGATAATATTTTTAATTTCAAACTCTACTTGTTAACTGCTGATATACAATACAGAAGCAATTTTGTGTATTAGCATTATTTCCTACATACATTATCATAACTTGTAATGACATGACTTTCGGAAGTGTTTTGTAGTTTCTGTCAGCTATTTTTGTATAAATAATCTTGCCATCTGTAAGCAAAGATAGTTTTGTTTCTTCATTTCTCATGTGTATACATTGTGTTGGCTTTTCCTACTGCTTACACAAGCTGAACCTTGCAGTGGATAGCTGTTCTGTCTATGACCTTGAAGCACTGCCCCTAGAAATGCAGCAGGTAGCTGCTCCACATGCCTATGACCTTGAAGTACATGACCTTGGGGCATGTCCTTTGGGTACCCCTAAGACCTGAGATACACGTAGGCATTCTCTGTTCACTCCCTCGTGGGACATGGATGCTGGGACAGTCTCAGGCACAGAAGAACAGCGTGGGACCTTGCTTCACATTTTCCAGGACTCTGTGACAGTTCCTCTGTTCTGTCCTGTGAGTTTTCCTTTTTTAATAAATCCCTTTGCCCTTTAAGCAGACTCTGTGGATTTCTCGCAATATCTGGCACCCAAAGTGAGAATGCAATACTGAGAAACAATACTAAATTGGAGGCCTTCAAGCTTCTAATCACTATATGGTGTGTGCTGAATTGTCACTAAATTAGAGAATAAAGAATATAAATTTCTTATCTTTTTTTCTTTTTCTTTCTTTTTTTTTGTTTTGTTTTATTTTGTTTTGTTTTTGAGACAAGTCCTCAGTCTGTTGCCCTAGTTAGTCTGGAACTCACCATGTAGACCAGGCTGGCCTTGAACTCACAGAGATTTGTTTGCCTCTGCCTCCCAAGTATGGGGATTAAAAGTATGTGCCACAATGCCTGGCCTTTAACTGACACCTTTTAATCACGAATGGATGCTGGATTTTGTCAAATATCTTTTGTGTACCTATTGATAAAATAACTTGACCTTTGTTCATTAGCTTGTTGATGGGATGAATTGTATTAATCCATCTTTGAACCAGCCTTGTATGACTCAAATGAGTCCCACTTGGTCATGGTGTATGATTCTCTGATACATCATTGGATTTGACTTGCTAATATTTTGTCAAGAATGTTTGCTTCTGTGCTCAGATGTGTGAAAAATACCTGTCAGATTTGGAATGTAGGTTTGCTGAAAGGCGTACATGAAATGCCAGGTACAAAGAAAGTGCTGCATCTAGGCCTTTAGCAAGGTGTAGGAGGAGGGGGAGAATTCCATAGACCTAGACTTACTATTAGGTCTCAGTGTTTTAGGAAACCTGTGTCCCAGGCTGTGAACTTGACCAGCGCTTCCCCTCACTCCCCCATCCTCCTCCTCCTTCACCCCTTCACTTCATGGGAAAGCATTGCTGCTAGAGCAAAGACTATTTCCCCTCCCCTAAGTAGACAAGGCTCTAATGAAAGGCTAGGACATTCAACTTTCATAAAAGAGTTTCTCCTGAGGACAGAACTTTCTCAGAAGAGCGCAAAGGTCTAGCATATTACAGAACAATCTCGGCATATAGCATAAGACAATAATTCTTTTGCATTTACCATAAAGACCTGGTATGGATTTCAGAGGTGACACCCTCTAAACTGTGGGGTACCCCATCCAAGAGTGCCCTTCTCTGCTTATCTCTCATTTTTGTCTGCTCTGAGCTTCCCACAATTCATCAGTTATAGCTCGGGTCTCCCTCCACTGAATGTTTCCCTCAGTGATTTCTGCTTGTCTGTTTCCAAATTTTGGGAGCCAGTTTCTCCCTATGGCTTCAGGTCTTTGATAGGTCTAGGAAGAACTGTTCCTATTTCTTTTGCTCAGGTGATTTTACTTGTTATGACAAAATGAAAAGTCCAACTCAACTTACAGCCCATACTAAAAACTGAGTCAAAACTAAGTTCAAGATTAATATAATCCAGTTTGTGAGTTCACACACACATACAGACCCCCCCACACACACACATATACACACACACACACTTCTCTTCTTTACCATTGGACACCTCTTTTAAAGGAAGTCCAGACACTTAAAGAAATGATAAAGTCCTGGAGTGAAGCTGGTAGGCTGTAAGCTCTATTCTTTTGATATGACTGGGATTCGCTTGGGGTGAGTTTAGCCAATTAAAACCTTCAGAGAATTTCCTCACTTTTCATTCGGACACTGGAAACAGTGACAATATCCTCAATCTGGCCAAAATTAAATAATAAATATTTTTTAAAATCACACTCTCACCTCCCTTCCCAGGCTCTTGAATGTTGTTGGCTCCTTTATTTTCATTGTCTTCCTTAGCTCTGGCAATCACAATTGATTCATTCAGTACATATTTATTGTATAGTTTCTGCATCCCAGTCTCAACCATGGATGCTGGCAATTTAATCAGTAAACATAACAAAGACTACCCTTAAATCTATCACATGCCTGTGGAGGTGGCCTAAGGCGGGATAACAAACCCATGTAAGACCACAGATAAATATAGATATGGGTTGTATATGTAATGTGTATATGTATGTATATATGAACAGGTAAATTATCTGTGATGTTATAAATCAGTAAGAGCTATGGGAAAATATACAAAGCAGTTGGATACATGAGATCAGGAGTGCCAGTGGTTGGCAGACAGGTCATTTGTCATTTTAAATGGGGTGGTCCAGTAAAGCCTCATTGAAAAAAAGATATGTGAAGGCAGACTTGGAGAAAGTGATGAAAGAAAGTGAGTCAGTCCTAAAGGCCAGGGAGTACGCAGTGCCTGGTACCAAACATGTTCAATATGTTCAAGGAAGAGCAAGGAAATCAAATTGCCTGGAATGGAATGAAAGACAAAGAAGGCTCTAAAAGTTGAAGTCCAAGAGGTAATGGGGTGTCTGATTGTTTGGAGCCTAGAGGGTCATTGACTGTGGCCTTTGCTCTTGGTGACACTTGAGACATTGCAGGGTTTTAATTAAAGCCATGACATGATCAGACTTACATTTATCTGTTTTTGAGATTGGGCAACACTTGAACACTACATAGCCAAGAATGATCTAGAAATAACAAATAACGAAGTAACATCTAGTATGCAAATTTGCTCTTTATCTTTGTATCCCATTCAGAATCCTGATCTACTTAAATGTGATGCCAATTAGGTATCGATCTCACCTCTGATGGAAATAACTAGCCCTAAAATGTATATTAAGGTTAAAATCACACTTAAAGTCTACCACAGTTTTAAAGATTTGCAATAAAATGAGTCTCTAATTGGCTATTTGAAGACATTTTTGACTGCCTGAGACATTACTTATTCCATATTTAGTTTTTCACAGAATAAAGTAGGTTGAATCAGCATTATTATCCAGAGTCAAACTGCCCCTAAATAAATCCTCTATCCTGGAGATGTAGAAAAAACTTTAAAGGAGACCAAGACCATGTTTCTGTACCACATTCAGGACAGCTGTGCCCACCTATGAGTGACATACTGCAGATTCTCACCAGATCCCCTAAAGTAGTCCCCTGATAGCCACATTCACTTCCCATGGTTTCAGTTACTAGCAGTCAACTATTGTCTGAAAATGTGAAAAATATGAACCGGGGATGCTCTTGGCATCTGCCCCTCCACATTACCACGGTTGCTGAGATAGGATAACTCACAAACTCACAACCCTCCTCCTGCTGTGTAACCAGGTCAATAGTAGACTCACACTGCATCGTGCTGTGGCCATCACCCACCTCACTTCATCTCACAGGGTAAATCAAGTATAACAAGATATTGACACAGACTGAGCTCATTCGTATGACTTTTCTTATAGCCCACTGTTGTTTTTTTACATACAGCCTCCTATTTTAGTACACCATTATGATTTTTCTATTTTATTATCATTTCTTACTGTACCTCATTTATAAATTAAACTAACTAGAGGCATGCATGTATAAGAAAAACAGAAGTTGGTACTTTCAGTGGTTTCTGGCATCCACTGTGGGTCTTAAATAGTATCTCCTGATGAGGAGGAAAAGCTACAATATGAGCATTTGTGTCACCAATGAGTCTGATTGCGAAGAGAAATGAGAAATTCTTTAGTAATGGAGAATGTTCTAGCTTGGGCACAGATTTAGACAGACAGCATCAGAATGACTCAGAGTGAGATTTTTTGTGTGTGTGAAGCAAACTATCTTCAGCTCAAAAATGCCTTAGTCCCATGGTAATGTTATCATCTTGCTCTGTCCCTGAGAGCCTGGAAAATTCTCAGCCAGACCTGCTGAGCTCTTTACTTCTGTGTGAGCCACACTGCTTAAGTGATCACTGACTAAACTGACCACACTTGCCAAAACAACTGAACCTAGAAAAGAAGAGAAAAGAGAAGAAAAGAAAAGACCTCACAACAAAACTTTGTGTAGCTGAACATGCATGATCTGAGAATCCCCTATGCTCTGGCTAGATTTTCCTAAAGCCTGGACCTGAATGAGTCCACAAAAACCCAAGGCTGCCACACCTCCAATCTGTCCTCATCATGGACCCTCTTAATAGAGAGTTTTCCTGGGAGAGAGGAATATCATAGATATTATATTTCATGGCCACAAATCACTGATCTGTCGTTGAAAAAAATGTGGCTTTCTATAGCATACATACATACTGATGCATATGTAGTATTTAACACATGCTAATGAGATCAATCCTGGGAGAATTTATTTGTAGGATCCCCTATAGCTCAATTATGTATGACATTACATTAAAAATTTGGGGCTTCCCATGTAAGGGTTTAAATAAAAATGACTTCCAAACTACTCGTCCACAAGAGCTGCCTTTGTGTTTCCTAGGAATATATGTGCAAAGGGTTAATGCGATATGTACGGTAGACATTAATGGATAAATTTAAAAGCAGCTAAGAACATAGCATCCTGTGCACAACTTTCATAATTGTGCGTTCCTCCAGAGATAATGGATATCATTATCAACAGCGCCTGTCCTAGGAAACTTGGCAAGGTTATGATTGTTTGTTACAGCTTTGGTTATATTAACATACACATTAATATTTATAAATATTTGATGTCATGTTAATTTTTCATATAAGATGATTTATGTAATGTTGCAGTGCCCTGTTAGAGGGCATTTGCAATATGCTTCAAAAGGGATCTGAATTGATGCATGTTCTTTAAGGGACTTTGCCTGTATATCACTGTTCTTACAATGCATTATTCTGAACAAAAGTGTTTTGAAATAAATTATGTGAATTGTGGATTTACTCCATTAACATTTTAAATAAAACATAAAGGAAAAGATCATGCTGAACCGACTCGCTACATTTTTTAAAGGATCTCTGTTCTCCCAGAGCAGAATAAAGTTTGCTGAATGATTCTTTTTCAAAAATGAACTTACCACATAAGCAATGGCTTTAAATTTTTTCTTTAAATAATGTTATCTGGGTTATATAGCGTGCCACATAGGATATTCAGAAAAAGAGATTTACTTGGGATGGAAAAGTTATAGTATTTTGGGGTTTTTTTTCTGAAAATTTTCTCTTGCTGAAGTATGTTTTATTGTGACCATATTTGGATAATAAGAGAACCAAACATGAATTAAGGAGAATCTGTTTGACAAATTAAATGTAAGTTATTAAATGAATATTTGCTTTGGGTGAAAATTATTAATTTGTATCTAGGATGTTAAAGAGGCTTTAATGAGAAAATTAGTTTATATGTGTGTGTTAATATGAATATGAAACCAGTGGTACGAAGAATGAATAACTCTACATTTGTTTAGCATAACAGTTTTATAAGGTAGTTCATTAGTTCGCATTAAACCAATGGCAGTAATAAAGTTTTACTTATTTTCATTTGGGTCACAAAAGACCAGTGAATATAATCTGGGGAAGTAAAATCAGAAAGTCTGTTTATATAGTAAAGCATTTCTGTATCATAACAGATGCTGTGTTCATGCATTTTCTATAGTGTGTTTTTCTATAGGATGTTTTCAAGCATGCTCTTCCACCATGTTATCAATACAAGACTTATTAATAAAATTTGAGCTTTGATGCTTCTGCTTCTGTTTTCAACAACTTTAATTTTTGTTTTTATTGTTTCCCTTTTCTGTATTGAGATTCAACTTTGCCTAAAGGCAAAGAACTCATTATACCTTGTTCTTTTTTGTGTGTCCCTGAAATGAAACATCACCCTATGTTTCAACATCCAAAACTGATCTAGTTAACCTGAGCATTTGGGAAATCCTTATTTACAATGTGTACCTTGAACGGAACATTTGCTTCTCTTAATTTATCCTTTCAAATTATTAAGTAATATCTGTTACTTTTCCTTGGGAAACTTAAGAAATCAACTCCAGAAATTAACTTTGATTTGACATTATGAAATTTGGCTTTCTCTTTCCATCTAGTTTCATAAAATTGACAATTAATTTCAGTAAAATGTAATAGACCTTTTGCCTCATATTTTCATACTCAAATTAATTCTGTCATTCCAATTATTCACATTACAAAAAAATTATATTAGGTCACAAGGGAGAAAAATGCTTTAATTTGAGGCCACCTACAAAGATCTTTGGCAACAAAGCAAATGGAAATATAGGGAATAAAGGTTATGTTCCCAGGAGACAGTGAGCCAGCACCGCCCAGTACTAGTGACTTACCTTGCATTCATATCATCCACATTATATAAAAATGTTGCTGATGTGCATAGTCAAAAAATGAATTGAGCAAGTAACTAAACTGTGTTTAAATGATTTGAGTGAGATTCAAAGTATATTTAGACTAGAATATTTATGCTGTAGACAGGAAACCTATTTATAGTACATAATGTCTGGTACAAAGAAAAAGAAAACAGTATGCAGTATGCTTTATCTTTCTCTATCCTGCCAGAGGTTAATCAGTATATATCCTTCAGAATTCTGAAAAAAAAGTGAAGAATCAGAAATTTAAAAGGTGTATGGTCAAAAAGTTGAGAAACATAGTAACTAAAATTGTTAAGCATGTTATTAAGACCATCTAGTTAGAAGGAAAAA
>LZPO01028936.1:5175-19343 GCA_001675575.1 Neotoma lepida
AAGATGGCTGAGCAATTTATAATTGCATTAACTTTTAACCAATATAAGGAAATTTTATTTGGTCTTTGAGCTTCTGTCTTTGGATAGACATATCACACTTGTGTCCTGGATTTTGTTTGATTGTTTTGTTCTCCGGTTTCTGCNTTCTGAATCTTATATATAAGTTTAGAAAATCAAAGATNTGATCTTTTGTTTTTTCGTTTGTTTGTTTTACTTAATTTTTTTATTTGAAAGAGCAATATCAGAATGTAGTCCAGCCTGTNCAGAAATCAATATCGTCCTGCCTAAAGTCTAACAGGTGCTGAGATTTCAAGTAAATGCCACGTACACAACAGTAGTTAAGTGTTCAAAATAAAACTGTAGCATGAATCGATCCACTACATAAGATATTTCTCATTATATTACAACTTAAATTTGTGCCCCTGTATGACTGTTTGTAAAATTATTGCTAGCACTATATCATTAGTATATTATAATCCAAAACTGTCCAAGAAGAAATTTATGGAATATATTAAATGCATATGGAATAGATTAAATAATTAAAAATCTAGGGAATTGAATGCTTTATATGTGGTATTATATTTATCTAACATTTATGTGGAAATATTAGTTATTTTTCTGTTGCTGTGAAAGAATATTATAGTAAAAAACAACTTAAAGAGAAAGGAGATTACTTTGGCTTACACTTCTGGAAACACAAAATCTATCATGGCAGGGAAGCATGGTGGCAGTAGCATGAAGCTGGCCTTGTCGTCAGGAAGCAGTTTGATTACATTTCATCTGCAGGCAGGAATCAGACAGAGAGAACATAATACACAGCCAGGCTGTAAAGCCTCAAAGCCGTTCCCCCAGTGACACACTTTCTCCAGTAAGACTTTACCGTAGGGGGATCACATAATTTTCAGAAACTGGGACCAAGTGATTAAACAGACAAGCATATGAAACGTATTCTTTTTCATTCAAATCCAATGATTACATCAATAAAGGCAAATTGTCATTATAGGTGTTAGGCATTTTATATTTCATATAAGGTACATATAAATATGCACTATGTGAGAGTTTATTACATATTGCAAAGAAAAAAAAAACCAAAACACTTATGTGAAATGAAACCAAGTTATTTCAATATGAAATACTAGGAAATAAGTGTTCTAAACTGGCATGTGTTCATATTATATGTATTTTAAACATTAAAAACATTATGGTAACATGCATTTAGGAACAACAATGACTGAGGATTCACACACTTTTTAAAAAGTCACATTCAGATTTAGCTCCTACAGTGACACATACAAAATAAATCACAACGTTGTATGAAGATATAAAACTTCATTCTGAAATAAAAATACAACTCTGACTGAATCTATTGATGAATGCTATCTAAGTGTATGTGTACATTTATCTAACAATCCATGATTCACAGGATGAAGAGCTTGCATTGTATATACTTTTTGATATTCTTAGTAAAGTTAATTATGTATAGCTATGCTAACATTATAAAAGCTTTGTCTTCTGAAAAAGTCAAATTCCAACATAATATTCTTAGAGAAATATTAGGTCATTTTTTTTTTTTTGCTGACATGTTGAAATAAGGTGTATGTTCACTCAGGGGATTTTGCAATGGTCTTTGTATATGAGAATACTGGATTTATTAGAATACAAGTAGTATATGATTTATTTTTCTTTGTTTCCATCTGTGTTTATCATGAGCACATTTAATGAAAAATATGCGTGCAAGTGGTACTTAGTTCATTAATAAATAGAACCTAGTGGGCTACAAATATGCCACTTCTGTGTGTACTTTTAATATAGTAGATATTCATGCTATAGTGAAATATATTTGATGTTTGTTTTAAAATAAAAGATTTTTTTAATATTCAAATTTAAAGCCAATTAATGCTTACACATAAAGCATAGAACTTTACAGATAATATGTCTCTGCATTTACTTATGTGATGTGTGAAAAACGTAAGAAGATGAAATGTTTTTCTTTCTTAATCATTTAGATAGTCTATAGCAATAGTTGATAACTACTTCAGCCAGACTTTCTTTCTCTAATCTAACGTTTATTAACTTTTACACTAATTTTGATTTCTTACTCTCTTACCAATATGAAGAAAAGAACTTTAACATGTGACACTCTAATTCAGAAAATATACTACTTAATTTCAGCCTTCACACTTAATTATCACATCACATACTTTAGCCATACAACATGGAGAAATGAAGCTGTACTGACTGGGAGTCTTCATCATTATTGTTCCCTGATACCTTTAGTCAGCTTGGTTGGTCTTTGCTCCTTCCACGCAGCTCAGCTTTTCTAGGAGTATTTCTCAGCAGTCCTTAACTGCTTGTACACATATTTAGGGAGTGAGATCTAGTGAATCTGATCAGTTCCAGCAATTTCCTAAAGGTATTTTGAGTGATTTCCTTCTGGAGCCTAATGTACTTCCCTGCAAGTGAAAGTTTCACCTTGCTGTAAACATCCTTTGTCTTAAGGACCTTCCTACTAAAATAGGTTCAATCATGTAGAAACTGCTAAGCACAAGCTACCACCCACAAATGAGAAGAAACATTTATATTTGTCTTCCTCGGTTTGGATACTTCAGTCAGGATGATTGTTTCCTGCTCAATTGATACACTTGTGAATTTCATAATTTAGTATTTATTTACTGAATAATATNCTATTGCATAAATATACCATATATTTTAGCCATTCATCAGATAGATGATGAGCATACAGAAAATCATAAACATTTCCTGACTATCTGAATAAAATAGCAACGAGCAAAGATGAGCAGTTATCTTTGCAGTAGGATAGTCAGTCCTTTGGCCATGTACCCAAGAGGGATATTGATCATGTACTAGATCTATTTCTAGGCTTTTGAGAAACCTCTATGTTGATTTTCATAGTAGTTGCACCATTTTGCTGTAATACCATCAGTGAACAGGGCAGAACTGAGAAACCACCTAGGGAACTACACCATGGAAGCCCCTGCTCCCAGATGGCAGCAACATTTGGACTTCCTCTGGCCATGTCCTGCAACTACACTATGGCTCATGGGCAACTCAGCCATGCTGATTTGAATAAGTTTAAATTTCAATGTACTTTTAATTTTCATTTCCTTGATGTCTAAAGATGTTGAGCATTTTAAGCATGTTTTTAATACATTTGTGTTTCATCTTCTGGGAATTCACTTTTTAGTTTNACGAGCCATTTTTAGTTGTGTTATTTAATTTCTTGATGTTTAGCTTTTTAGTTCTTTGTATATTCTAGAGACTCTCTGTCAGATGTATAGCTTGTAAAAGATTTCTCCAGTTCTTCAACCTGCCTCTTCACTTACATCAGGTCCTTTGCTGCACAGCAACTTTGTGTTGTTTCATGAGACTTCATTTATTAATTGTTGGAGTCTTGTTCAGAAATTCCTCTCTTGTGCCACTGATTTCAAGACTATTACCCATTTTCTTGTCTATCAGTATCAGGATATCAAGGCTTATATTGAGGTCCTTGATCTACCTGGAGCTGAGTTTTATGCAGAGCAATACATAAGAATCAAACTTCATTTATTTCCACATGTCACTATCGAATTTGACCAGCACCATTTGTTGAAGATGCTCTGTTTTTTTTTCTTTCCTCCTGTGTATGTATTGTTTGTCAAAAAGCAGGTGGCTGCAGTAGCATGGTCTTATGTAATGCGACTTCAATTCCATTCTGTTGCTTGACGTGTCTGTTTTTATGCCAGTGTCATCCTATTTTTATGACTATAAGTCTGTAGTAGAACTTGAAATCAGGACAGGAAGTTTTAGTCAGGGACTATGGAGGCACAATGGAAATAGAAGGAGGAGAGTAAAGCAGCTTCTCCTGGACCAGAANAATGGAGGGCACCANTCTCTGTCTGGTAGTGGAGACTGCTGATGTGACACAGGAGAAATGGGGGTTTTATAGGTTGGAAATAGATTGGGATGGAAGATCCCATTACAGATCTGTTCCCCTGCAGTCTCAAGGTGGTAGATCCCAGTGGGGCTTGGGATGTTGATCATCTCATCAGAAGCTTCCAGGAGTATTATCAGTCAACTTTCCTGACTGCAGTCTCAGTCTACCTGAGGCTTTTAGGTCGTTAACCCTTTAGTGATACTTCAGGCAGATTCTACTCCCTTAGACCCTTCAAGGATTTGTTTTGGCTATCCTGTGTCATTTTGTTTCCTCATGAAGTTTAAGAATATTTTTCAGTTTTTGTGAAGAATTGAATTGGAAATGTAATGAGANTTATGTTAAATGATGTGAATTGCTTTGCATAGGATGAGTATTTTCTCATTACTATTCCAGTCAATCCAAAAGTGTGATTGGTCTTTCCATCTTCTGGTACCTTGTTCAGTTTAATTTTTTTTCAGTGCCTTAATGTTTTCATTGTAAAACTCAAAATTCCTTGATTATACTTATTCCTTTATTTAGGCAATTGTGAATATTATTGTTCCCCTGATATTTTTCTTAATATTTAATTTGTGTCTAGAATGGCTTCTAAGTTCTTTTTGCAGTCAATGATTATTAATGAAGAGAGACACAACTGGCCAGGATGCTCATCCCTAAATGGGACATCTATATCACACACATCCCACAAAACTTAGGGATCGTTGTAAAAGAAAGGCAGTAAAGATTGTAAGACTGAGTGAGTGGCAGAGGATAACAAGGTGGAAACAGTAGTTTCCAGACTGAGCAGAGCAGGTTCACATGTGAACTCACAGCTGTTTGACAGCATGCACACAACTGTGCCTGCTAGCTCTGAACAAAATCCCAGTGTGGAAAGGGAAGGTGGGCACACAATTTCACTCCAAGCTGAGCAGCTATTGACAATTGATAGCTGCCAGGAGAGAGAGAATTAATCTTTTTTTAGAGTATAGCATCTGGTAGAGTGACCGTGCTCCAGTAGAAGGCTATGTATCCAAGAATGTACGGGTAGCACAAATTGGACTTGGTGAACTTTAAAAATACAAACAATAGAGAATAAAGAGTTGGGTGGTTAAGGAAGAGAGTTTGATCTTGGAAGATGTGTGGCAGGTAGATGTATATAATCAAAGTATATTTATGATATTCTCATAGAAGTAATATTTTTCAAATGTATTAATTCTTATGTAATAAAAAGATAAATGATTTTACATATGTTATATGCATGACTTATCTAAATGAGTAATCACAGAAAAACCAGAATGTTAAATATGTGTGTTGCAAAACATGAAAATGTTCAAGTAAATCAATAAAACTGCCAGATTCAGTATTTTGGAAAAGAAAGTAGATAGAGGGAAATATTTTTTTAAAAAAAATCTTATAATTCACTTCCTATACTTTGGCATGGTTTTTATAGCTTTCTAATTTCATTAACACATTTTTTTTATCTCATACTATCTAGTAACATGCTGAAAATATTTTGAGTTACAAATGATCCCTGATTTTGAGCACTGGCTGTATCAGGTACAGGCCAAATACAGTGTAATCATCTCATTGGATATTTAGACAAACAGCAGTTAAAGCTTCCTTAATTGTTAGAAAAAAAAAAGCTATCTATGGGAGTATTTTGTTTAGTACTTCATTTCACATGGCTTGCATTATATAGTGGTATTTTCTTTTCTATTTCAAGGTTATTTTTTACATAACTTTATATATCATAAAATAGATCAAGTTACCCCCCTTAAGAGTAAAACTGAGGTAGTGTCATCACTAAATTGCACTGAAGTTTTTAGAGTAGTCAGTCATATGTGTAAATACACTTCAGTGTATGTGCTGTCTAGTTTTATGTTAGGTAGACACAAGCATAGAGTCATCAGAGAGGAGGGAGTCTCAACTGAGAAAATGCCTCTATAAAATCTGGCTGTAGGGCCTTTTCTTAATTAGTGATTAATGTGGGCGGTCCCAGTCCATTGTGGGTGGGACCACTCCTGGACTGGTAGTCCTGGGTACTATAGCAGACTGAGCATGCCATGGGGAGTAAACCAGGAAANAGCACTCTTCCATGGCCTCTACATCAACACCTGCCTTCAGCTCCCTGCCCTGCTTGAGTTCCTACCCTTGCTGCCTTTGATGATGAACTGTTGCATGGAACTGTCAGTGNAATAAGCACTTTCCTTTCCAAGCTGCTTTTAGTCATGACACTTCATCACAGCAGTAGTAACCATAATTAGGACAGAAATTAAGCCAGGAGTGGTTAATTAATCCTAGCACTTGGGAGGCAGAGGCAGGCAGATCTCTGAGAGTTCAAGGTCAGCCTGGTCTGCAAAGCAAGTTCCAGGACAGCCAGGACTGTTACACAAAGAAACCCTGTCTTGAAAAAACAAACAAACAAACAAACAAACAAACAAACAGGACAGAAATTGGTACCAGGATCATGTGGTATTGCTGTGACAGACATTATCATGTTGTTTGGGAAATGTGGAAGGTCATAGGAACTTTGTGCTAGAAAGGTCATTGAGTGTTAAGAGTGAGTTATTTTGTAGGAGCTTGGGAGATAAGAATGTTGAGAACAGTGTAGATGATGGAGTTTTGGCTTGTAAATTTCAGAGGGAAGCAAACACTGTACCAGGCCTTTCCTGTGATTATCTGTGGTGTCTGCTCAGATGGAGCTGAAAGAATCAGTTGTGATTAGTAAGAGATGAGAAACATTAAAGTAAGTAATTTTCTTTGCTGGGTCAATGGATGCTAGTCTAGAAGGACTGAAGAATCAGCTCTGCTGAGGTAAAGTCCAGCATCACTGAGATGAAGTCTTCTGGGACATATTTCTTCACAATCTGTTGAGGGTCTCTGCAAACACCATGGCCAGCAGAGTGTCAATACAGGGGGAGCAAAAAAGAAATTCAGTTCAGCAGACTTAATAGCTGGCGTTGGTTCAAACTTTGAGAATCTGGCACTGAGTAGTTTATTTTAGCATATTTAAGCACAGGAAATTTTGGAAAGAAAAGTTTCCTAGTGATAATTAACTCAGTCCCATGTGTACAACAAAGTGCTACACATCAGAACTCATGTAAAATATAAGTAACATCTTCCATAAAGATTAGATTAACTGATGAAGCAGGCTCAAGGTAAGCATGTTCCTAAAAAGAGTCTCTAGGAGGATAGCACTAGATTGACTGAGTAAAACATAAGAGTTTGAGAGAGCTGTGTGAAGTGGCCATACAGAAAACAGAGTTCAGCAGCCTATTAACCACATCCATTCCTTGCCCTTCTGAGCATATAACAGGCTATATATATCTCTCTTTGAAGAGACACCCCTGTGTGTTTAACATTTCTGGGTTCTCTAATGCTTATCTGTGACAACAAATATTTACATGCTTCCTATAAGGATCAGCACATAAAAGAGATATGTTCTAGAGGCAGCTAAAGTTGTACTTCATGCTGCAAGCTGAACGTGGAAGTGTAGGAGTCACCCAAGTGGTACTCATTTTGAAGGCATGAAGGGGTCACGGAGAGCAGCTGAGGTCTGGCACTCTAATGGCAAGGCTGGAGTCTATGGAACCTCAGAAGAGGCTATCTATGAAAGTTCCGCTCAGTTGCAGCAGAAGACCGCAGTATTTTGGAGATTCCAGTACCTTGGGATGACCACCAACAATAGCAGCAGCAGTGGAGGGATGCCAGACAGAGCCTAGAAGACAGTCGGTGTGTGCCGCAGAGGGCAAAGCCAGAAAAGTGACCAAAACCCTTAGGAGAATTACAAAATATTGTGAGTGAATTCCAAATATTGGATTGAGTTATCTAAACTGTTGGAGCTTGGTTTTCCTTTGCTCAGATTGTGACTGTGTCTTGGTTCTTCCCTCTTTATGTAAGTATTTAGCTGAATTTTGATTTTTACAGGAACCCACAGTTGAGAGACTTTGAGCTTTTAAAGAGATTTAGATTTTTTTAGAAATATTGAACTTCCCATGTGCTTGAATTAGGAAGGACTGTGGGACTTTTTAAAGTTATTTATGTTTGTATTGTAATAGTAATATTAAGGTGCTATCTTGGAGATAATGAGGAAGGAAAGATTATTACTGAAAAGTGGTGTGTTTGTGTATTAAGCTGACAAGTGGTCAGTTTCCTGGCTAGTTTTATGTCAACTTGACAACAGCTAGGGTCATCAGAGAGGAGAGATCCTCAATTGAGAAAATGCCTTCATATGATTTGGCTGTAGCCGGGCAGTGGTGGCACACGCCTTTAATCCCAGCACTGGGGAGGCAGAGGCAGGCAGATCTCTGTGAGTTCGAGGCCAGCCTGGGCTACTGAGTGAGTTCCAGGAAAGGCACCAAAGCTACACAGAGAAACCCTGTCTAGAAAAACAAAACAAAAAAAACAAAAAAAACAAAACAAAACAAAAAAAAAGATTTGGCTATAGAGCATTTTCTCAATTACTGATTGATGAGGGAGTGTCCAGCTTGTTGTGGGTATGGCCACTACTGGGCTGGAGGTTCTGAGTTCTACAGTAAAGTAGGATGAACAAGCCACAAGGAGCAAGGCAGTAAGTCACACTCCTCCATGGCCTCCGCATCATCTCCTGCCTCCAAGTTCCTCTCCTGCTTGAGTACCTTCCCTTACTGCCTTGGATGCTGAATAGTTATAAAGATCCGTGTCTGAAATAAACTCTGTCCTCCCCAAAGGTTTTTAGTCATGGTGCTTCATGGTAGCATTAGTAACCTTAAGTAGGAACGTGTGTTAACGTGCCCATATTTATTATGTTATAATGTTGTATAATGTAATATTATATATAAATTATAGTATTATATTCCCTTGATTACTTTCATTCCAATATAAACATTGTAAATTTTGCCCTCAAATCTCCTAACACCATTTTATTTTTCGAGCTGATGTCTTTGACATACTTTATATAAATTTACTGTATGCAGGTCTATAGCTGTTCCCATCTCGTGTATCATAATCTCTCTTATCAGCAGTAGAAACGCTTGTTATTTTTTTTTCTGCTATGTGCTAATATTTTGTTCCTCTTTTCCTTGATGGGCAAGACCTGACCTATCACTAGAGATTCATGGGTGATTTATCTTCCTTGGACAGCCAAGGTGATTTTCTGTTGCCTCTTGCTGGAGCAAGGAGAAAAAAAAAAGAGTGAAATAAAGCATAAATCTCCAAGCAGTATGTCTGTCTTGAAATGTCAACTCACTACATACATTTTCATTTCTCATCTGGGAATAAATCGTGATCTTAGAAATATGAAAAATGAGGGAAATCAAGAAGGTCAGCGCTCTGTTAATGCAGTTCTCTAATCTGTGGACCTTTCTGGTAAAACAGTGCTGCACAGGTAAACACACACACAAAAATCTGGTTTTAAAACAAAAGCCACAGTGTATATATTTGTTAAATTCAATGACTATAGATCAAAGAGAATGACTATCCCCATTACTATGAAAAACATTGAAATACTACACCTCAACAAAACCCTGAAAATTCTTATTTCACAAGTATTATGTAACAACCAATTGATAATGATGTAAAGATGTAATTAAAGCAGGAATATATCCATAACACCATGAAGTAATTTTCTTTTTAATGCGAATACATTAAAATGACTAATTAAGTTTATCACAATTATGCAACAGTTATAAAAATATCTTCTAAAACACTATATGTTTGTGGAGTAAATAGATATACATTCATTCTATGCTTAAATAAAAATTCTGATGGACTGAGGTTTCAAACGGTTTCTTGCCCTAAAAATGTCTATAAATAACAGTATTTCCTTAAAGAGCAATTTGGAGTAGTGTTCTCATTTCCTCATCATAGTAATCATTTTCAACTGGTAAGACAATCCCAAGACAATCTACTTTGTAAGATTTTACAATCTTTCTGGATAAATGATTACTTAGAAGGACTTTGGCAATCAATAAAACGTATTTTTATTTTCAATTCACTTCTGTGGAACTAATTGGATCATACATTAGTGTAATTTGTCATACCTTTCCATTTCTCAATTCTCATCCTGGTTTTCTTTTTCTCTCAGTGAAATAGCTAGTACTTTTAAGTAGTAATAATATGACTATAATATAAACATACCACTCTGACTCTGATATAGAAAATGGATTTTTAAAAAGGTTGGTCAGAAGCCAGAGAAAGGATTCACACAGTAGGCTGGGTTTCTATTCACTTTGCAGTGGGACACTTCCAAATTGAAAGTAAATTTTTTTCTTTATATTTTTTTCCTATTCTGACTAGACATAAACCTTCTAACAATTTAGCATCTTCTATAGCTTTTATTATGGCTTTTGTAGCCCTTCCATTTTCTAAATTACTTTATTGAAAAAAATATGTGCAGAGTATACAATTTATTTGTATATGTAATAACAACAGCTTTTCTCTTCCTCCAGGGAACTTCATTACAGCAGGACCAAAGCAGGTCAGTGAGAATTGCATGACTACTTCAGCACTGATGAACTGAAGGGAAACTTAACTACATTTATTTTTCCTGATTGGCCATGAAGAGAATCTAACAAATCTTTGCATATATTGTTGTATGATTGAAAAATAAAAAGTCCTATATTAAATTCTTTATAAGCATTCTACTCCAAGTTTTGGAATATTCCATCTTAAAATATTATTTTGTAAAATGTATACAAATTCCCACAGAGTTCATCATTTACTGATGGGAGATTAAATATGGGAAATCTTTAAAATATTTATTTGTTCAGCCATCTAAAAGTAGCAATTATAGATACATTATAAGTCAATACATTATGGGTCATGATAACATACCTAAGTTATTTTTATTACATTTAATATATAGAATATATCATCTATTTGCATTTTCAAAGCATCTTATTTCTGACTAATAGAAAACATCTATTCTCTGTGTTTCTTGCAAATTAATTTTCACTAAAGTATGAAAAGTAAATCTGACTCAGATTAGATGTTTAAAATTATTTTAATATGTTTTATAATGAACACCAGATACTTAGTCATAATAGATCAAAACTGAGTGTGTTTATTACTGAAGATGAGTGATAATGGAGAATCTAGCATTTCACTAGCAAATCTTTTGTGTGCCAGAATTTATAAATCCATTAATTGGCATGGATTTTTATGTAAATTTTGATTAATTCATGAGATTTTAAGTTTTGTAATTCTACAATGTATCCTTTCTCATAAAATTTAGTCTTTATCATATAGATATATTTCATCATATAATAAAATAGCCATTAATATAAAAATCAGTTCTATTAAGAAAAATACTAAGCCCTTTAAAACTGTCAAATTTATAGCCTTGGATACAATTGATGCTTCATGTATATCTCACAACTTATACTTTGAAATGTCTGCTGTCAGTTGTTTAAAATAAATAACAAATTTGCTAATTTTTTAGAAAGGTTAATAGTCATATATAGATATACATAGCTTCTTTGTAAGCACTGTTTTAGCCATAAAAGTAAAGATAGTCTGTTGCAGAATATCGAACCTTGGGATTGCGTTAATTACTGAAAAAACCTGTTTCTAGTTGTGATATGACCCAGCCCTAGCCCACACCTTTAATCCAAGAACTTTCTGCTTATTGTAAACAGGATTAAATAAAGTCAACTATAGGTCAAGAGATGGAGCAAGCAACCAGTTGATAGGAGGTGAACAAGAAAAAACCATGGAGAGTAAGAGGAAGTCAGGAGGATGGACAGGTAGATGTACAGGAAATAGAAGGAGGGGCATTCAGTTTGAGGTTTTTTGTTTGAGATGGCCCAGGAAAAAGGAAGTTTTTTCCTGATGTCTGCTGAGGAGGAAGGTCAGCTGGGTGGTTTCTCTGCCTCTCTGAGCTAAGAGGCTTTCACCCCAGTATCTGCCTCTTGAGTCTTTATTGGTAGAATCAAATGGTTGAGATTTAGTCAAATAACATAATTTAGCTTGCAATCCAAATCCTCACGCATTTTCTTGGAAGATTGTTTGGCAAACATTAGTTCCAACAGGTTTGACCTCACCTGCTTCATGTTTTATATAGTTCTACTGAGACACATGCACATTTATTTGCCACTAAGTAGCAAATAAATTGAGTCATTGTCACAGAGAATATATTTTCAACAAAACCAAAGATATTTGATATTCAATCTTTTAAAAAATGACCAATTTCTACATTACATTAGTGTGTAGCACAAATATTAAATGACTGTTCCCTAATTATCACAGAGAAGATTAAAATATGTGGTTAAATCGTGACAATAAAATTCACTCAAAAGTTGTATTTGAAATATTGTTACTTTGGTATTTATTGTTATAATCATCATTAATATTCTTATTTTTCCATTTATGTGTTCATGTGAGTAGAAATTCAGCCTCTACAAGGACAGGTGGACACTATTGCCCTATTTGATCCTAATGTGCAATAAACCTATGTCAGCACAGTTAAGAGAGCCACAAATATTGTCATATTATTATGAAATTACTTTACTACTATCTTTATGAAAGAGTAAAAACAAACATTTTATCAATTAAAGGATATCATTTAAGAGTGATAGATTTTGAGATGACTGCATCTCACTAAGGGTTCAATGAGGTACTTAGAAAGCACCACCTGGCTAGAAGTGGCCAACCTTACGTGTCATCAGTCCTTCCTATTTATTTATTCTGTCTTTGAGATATTTCCCAAATTATTCAGAGTACAGAATCGTGTCTGATTCTATCCGTTACTATGCCACATGGAACCATCACTTTTGTAAATTTGGATTAAGAGTTAAAATTAAAACATACTAACCAAATAAAATCCTCGGGAGGAAAACTGTGTTGTGTACATTTGAAGCACCTCTTTCTACAAATTATTTTCTGTTGTTCAATACTGATGGATAAGGCCTCAAATGCAGTTTACTTAACATGATAGCAAAGAGCTGCAAATGCATTTTAAATAATATTTTGATTAATTCTTTGATAATTTTATATAACGTATTTTAACAAATTTACATCCTCCACCAACTATGCCCATACTTACCATTTCTAAAACTACATTTATGCTTTTTATTGCTCTTTTTATTCTTTAAGCTTATATTATAATCATATAATTCCCCTTCTCTTTCTTCNCTCCAAACTATCCTGTATACCCCTTTGAGCTCGATTACCTCTTTTTTTCATTAATTGTTGTTATATATGTATATGNATATTATATATACTAATACAACCTACTCAGTCTATATAGTGTTATTGTATGTATGTTTTCAGGACTGACCATTTGGTATAGGATAACCAATTGGTGCTCTCTTTCCCAGGGAAGACTATTTTTCCTGCTACTGGCTTTTCCAGTTGCCTGTAGTTCTTTGTCTATGGTGGAGGACTAACTGGTTCACACTCTCCAACATCCACTTTACCATGTCTGTAGCTGTAGTTCTTGGTCAGCTTATGTTTAGACGGTCATGTTGGTGAGACTTTGCCTTTTGATTCCACATATATTACCCACTTTTGTCTGAAATGAATTCTAGCAATTCATCTTGAAATTGTAAAGGTTACCTACATGTTCATGCTAATATGTGTTATATTGGAGCAAATTTATTTATTAGTCTGCATTTCCTAGATCCATCTTCTTTTCTTAAATTGCCAGGATGTTTGCAGATGCCTGTCAGATAATGCTGTGCCTGTTATTTGTACTTCAACCCAGCATATTTATCAGTTGAGTATACAACAGAAGGACAAACTGAATTAAAAAAGAGGACCTACTTCACTTCTACTTCTCAGTAAGAACAAGGTGTAAAAGGAACATCAAACACAGCAAGATTTGTAGACATTGACTTTTTGTTTGTTTGCTTGTTTGTTTTTTTACGGCATCTATACATGCATCTATACATCTATACATGCATCTATACATCTATACATGCACAGGTTGGTGTGTTTGTGGACAGATACTCATCTATTAATTTAAAATCAGAATGATATTAAAATATTACAGGATGGAAAAAAATTCAAAGCACAACAATTGAAAATGTTATTTGCATATAGAGTTTTGTATGTGCAGAAGTATATTTATCCTTCTACGTGTAATACAATAAATAAGATATCCTAGTGATTTAAAAGAGCAGAATAATAAGGGGAAATATTTTGAATCCCTACAAAATCACTTTCTTATTTCTTCTTTTTCCTCTGTAGAGAATACTACTCTAGTGCTTTAAGGAGGAATTAAGTATTATTTTTCACTGTTGTCACGGTATACCCAAATATGCCTAATAATCTAAAATAC
>LZPO01028938.1:7987-19314 GCA_001675575.1 Neotoma lepida
AACTGTTGGTTTAATGTGAGTTGGTAGATTTCTAGTCTCAGGAAGCCTCTCTTGGTCCAATGAGAGCTGATGGATTTCGGGTCTCAAGATGTCACTCTCTTGGTCCAATGAGAGCTGATTTTGACTTTCAGAAAGCCTCTGGGGTTGCCCGGCAGGGGGATGGGTAGGGGTTGGGGCGTGGGTTTTGTAGATTGTGGGGTCCAATGGAGTCCTTTGGAGGGTGAGCCTGCNGGCAGGAATTTTCCCTGCTAACCAGCACCTGGGGCCTTGCCAAGAGGGTTGGAGTTTCCTGGGACTGATTATGTCCCAGGACCTGGGTCCTAGAGGCAGAACTCTCTAGGTCAGGAAGAGACACTCACCTCTTGTCCAATGAGAGCTGTATTGGAGTCTCAGGAAGCCAGAAAGCTCCATTTCATTACACCTCATCTAATTATGTAAGAAGTGATTACCCTCCCCAAACATCTCCAAAGAAAAATGTTAAAAGTTGCATTGAACACTGTCTTATATGTCTTGCATTAATATTTCCAGAGAAATAGCAGGTTTTGCTCATTTATCTCTATAATTCCTTCTCAAGTTACTTGTATATTGTTTGTTCATATAATAAGTTGGCTACTAGTTTTATTTGTATCAGTTGGGTGGTCCTTGGTGAATATAATAATCACATAGTAGCCAGGTCCTTTTCTCACTGCAGGATTCTGTTGTGATGGAAAAGTTCAGGGTACCAGGATGCCTCCAGTCTCTGATTGCTTAAATGGGGAAAACTACAGGAGATCTGAGTAGTTTTATTCCTCTTCTACTTTCCAGCAGCCCTTCTGTGATCACCTTTAAGACTCTATACTTGTGAATTTCCTCTAATCACAATCTAACTTCTTTCTCCTAGAATGTCCCTTCCTGTAAGGCCATTTGTACAGCACAGTCTTTTCCATAGAGGATTAGGATAGACATTTTTATTTGTGTATCAGATTACTATAAATTTGANGAACATAAAAATGATTTCTAGACTATTCATCACTGTGCAGTATTTAGAACACTATATATTAGTATAGATATTCATTAAATTTGGACTGCTTTTCAAGAAGTAAAATATTTATATGCCTTAGAGATATTTACTAAGTTATGTATAAAATATTCATGTAGCTTATAATTATGAAAAATTAAAATAAGTCAAAAGTCCAACAGTAATTCTTGAAAGCACTGTATTTATAATTCATAGCTTAAATATTTAAACACAAGTATGTCATTCCAGAGGGACAGTCTCCAGGGATCAGTAAAACATATTCTAACTTAATCAAAGATCAGCCTTTTAATATACCATATGTAGAATGATCACAAATTATGCCTTTGAAACTCTGGAATTTTATTAGCTTATATAGTGTTTTAAATTTTGTACTTTATACAGTTTAGGAAGAATTAAGAATTTTAAAACCAAAAACAAAATAAACAATTTTATTTTTATGTAGTGTTGTTGTAATGGACATTCAGTAAACAGGTCATTTTTCTTTTCTTCCAGAAAACAGCTCCTTGACAATGGTGAGGTAAAAGCTCTCATTCTTGGTAGACTTGTGTATTAAATCCCACTTGAAGGATAACTCACAGAGGTGTAGCTTTCCTGATGTTGCACTTCAGTGCTACTTGGATTTGGGGCAGTGGTAATCATTTCTTCTGGGCTTTCTTTTTTAGTCTGACCTCACAATTGAATAGTAATAAGGATTTGAAAGCCAATCAGAAAATGCAGAAAAATTACAAGAAGTTTGTGTTTTGTTTTGTGTGTTTCTATATCATCTTCCTTACACTCTATGGTATAGATACATGGGTTTTTATTTTATTTATTCATTTATTTTACAGAATATTATTCTGTATAAGTACATAGTTTATATTGTAAGGAAGGGCAGCCTCCTGGAGTCAGTACAGGACCCACCCAGGCACCAAATTCTCAGCACAAAGATTTATTACCCCAGAAGGTCAGGTAGGGGTGGGGGCTGCTTCTGTATCTGGCAGAGGCAGATAGCAAGCAACAGCAGCAGCAGCAACAGCAGGTGTTTTTTTGCTGGAGTAGGTTTTTAAGGAGAAAAAAGGAAAGTCTGTGCTAGGGTGAGTGGGTAAGTCCTGATTGTATATGTTAGCCAGTATGTATCCAAATAATGAATTTTGATTGTTGGACCTTGGTGTTTTGTCTTAGGAATGAGTCAGTAGTCAAATAAGGAAATAGACCTTGGTGACTCGCTTTATGATGTAACCTAACGGTTTAGTAAGGGGAGAAAGGTAAAAGGCAAAACCTGTGAGCACCATAATTGTCGTTCTCNGATGCTCNGACTGTTAGGGAGCTCTTCGTGTATCCTAAAACCTTTTGCATTCCATTAAATAATCTTTTAATAATTTTCATGGCCACATGTCTGTTATTTGTTTTTCTATATTGGTCACCAATTTGTTTCCTGTTGGGGCTGTTAAAATATCCTCCAAAGTGTTTTGACCATTCCCTCAGTAAAGTCCTAGAAGGAATGTATAAGTCAAAGTAATTAGCCATTCTCTAGGATCTTGAGAGTTTAGAATTATAGAAATTGATTATTTCACTATTTCAGTGTTTGTTTCATTTCATTCTGAAGTACAAGCTGACTATTTTCCTTTAATAGATGAAAATACCACATTGGTGGTGGGACATTTGTTCACTGTGTGAAGCTGTATTGCTGTGATTGGTGTAATAAAAAGCTGAATGGTCAATAGCTAGGCAGGAGCTATAGGCAGAATTTCTGGGGAGAGAAAGGAAGAGGAAGAGGAAGCTAGATACACAAGAGAAGCCAGGAGACAGGGAGAGGAAACAGGAGATACAAGATGCAAGAGAGGTAACATCATATGGCAGCATGTAGATTAATATAAATGGGTTAANTTAAGTTATAAGCACTAGTTGAGACAAGCCTAGGCTAAAGGCCAAGCTTTCATACTTAATAAGAAGTTTCTGTGTCATTATTTGGGACATTATGTGGATAGAAAAAGACTTATTACATCACATATCTGCAATTTAGTTGAATATTAGAGAATTAGGATGTAAATATTTAGCTGCCATTTGCTTTGATTATTGCCACATTCAATGCACATTTTTCTAGTAAAGGTTATGTTGTATGAATGTCTCAATTAGGAAAATATATTTGAAACTATTGCCCTGTGGATCCCTCAGCTTTGTTAAAGTAGGAGAGTACTGCCTAGCACAAACAGACCACTCTACCTTAAGAATAGTCTGGGTTATGTGCAGCTATGATTGCTCTTAACTGAACTGCACAGGAATATATGAAGCTTTCTGTATTTGTTCCCTTGTCTTCCTCCCCTCCTTGTTCAAATCCTTTTCCTGATGCCCACTGTGTTGACACTCCTTAAGATACAGTGTCTTCTCTGTGGCCTTTCACACATTCTTTGCTGCTTGGCTTTTACCTCTCCACCATCATGCCCATTGTTCTTGTCACTGTCTAATCAATTGCAACTCATTTATGTACAGTGAGTTACTAGAGTCCCTTTCTAACTAAATGCACTAAGGTGTGAGCCTCATNAGGGCAGAATTGCTCAGTGTTCTATTTGAAGCACTCATAAAAAGTTCCTAGCAGAGATTATTATATTATTAAATCTTAGTTGAATGGATGAATGCATATATTAATAGGCTTAATGCCATGCTGGCAAATCTCTGCCCTCCTATAGAAGAAAATTTAAGACACTTTATTTTTATCTGTTAATTTAAAACTGTATAAAGTGCAAAGGTCACTGTTTTGTGTTTTGCAGTTGATTTTTCACATCTTGCAGTTGATGGCATTCACTGCTCTTGCCGTTTTAATCATGCGGTTGAAGCTGTTTTTGACACCCCACATGTGCATTATGGCTTCCTTGATCTGTTCCCGACAGGTAAGCCACCCATTCTTGAGTGACTATTATTCTAACAACTAAAGCAACTGCTGTGGAGCTGCCATGGCTTTGCTGAGTAATCCAAAATATGAAAACACTGAAAGCTTTGAATTAACTATGTTCAGTGACTGTAAATGTCAGTTGATGATTCATTGTCAGCAATAGGGTGGCTTTGAAAAATATTTATAGACCGTGAGTGATGTTTCTGTGACAAGCAATTGGGTATTCCTCACCCTCTGTTATCATAATGTCTACAGATAGAGTCTTCTAGCATTTAAGTTTGTGAAGGTGTTTTGGGCCCATAAACCCCATTAACAGCACATTTCCAGTGCTGAGGAGATCTAGAGTGGCCCTGCTTGGATAAGAGAATTCCTCAAGAAGCTCTCCATTCTGTTATTCCTTACTATAGCTAATAGACACACAAACCAGCTAGACAGATACAGGAACTAGATAGACGGTCAATACATCTAGAAGCACCTTATTCAGTTTTAACAAACTAGCAGCCATTTTCCTGAAACAAACATACCTGTCAATGCTAGTGGGGTTTCTTTGGTTATTCAAGTCATCATGAAAATCAACCAAATGTCAAAAGATTTCAGTCTAGCATATTTCAAGGTGTAGTTCCTTAATCCTAGTGTCTGGCTACAAGTCAGTACTGGAAAGATGCTCAATTCTTTCAAAAACACAGAAANTTTATTTATAACCAGGTCTAGTACCCCAACATGTTGGCTGTTTGCAAGCAGCAGATGAGCATTCTGTGTGTCTGTGTACTGAGATAAAGGGTAATCCACTTTGGATTCAGTAGGAAGGTGAGAATGTACTTTTGATCCAATAGTACTCTTCATATAAGAAATATAAATAAATGGTTTTTTATTTCAGCTCTTTGGCTGGCTTTTTTGCAGAATTCATTATGAGAATGTTGTCTTCGGTATTCTGACAATGATGTCAATACAAGGTTTTGCAAACCTCCATAACCAATGGAGCATCATGGGAGAGTTTTCTAACCTGCCTCAGGAAGAGCTCATACACTGGATCAGACACAACACCAGGCCAGGTGAGATTTATACATATGTAATATAAAGCACACGCATGTGTTTGTTTGTCACATACAGCTAAGCATTCCAGCTGTATATATATGTACACATATATGCATTTGAGTGTGTGAGTGAGTGAGTGTGTGCACAATTCTGACTTGCAGTAGTTTAATTGTCTTACTTTACAATGGTCTGGAAGACATATATGTTCATCAGAAATTAAGCTTCAGTTTTGATTGTCATCTTTTCCTAGATCTAGCCATGATACTCTCTTATGATGCTGTAAGCTCCATCATGCCACTCCATCACTGAAATATAAAACTGTCACTCCTCACTGTTCTAGGCTCTTAGTATTTATTGACATGTTTTCATGAAGTTGTATTTAGTTCAAGTGCTTAGTTATATTTGGGGAGAAAGTTATTTCAGTAGACCTAAATAAACGCCATATGCTTGTGACCAATTTTTATAAATAAAAATAATGTTAACAATTATATAAACATTTACTGTATTAAAAATGTCAAGAATTAAGTTTTTGGTCTTTGACTCAAGAGAGAAGGCTGAATAATTGACTTTGATGTAATACTAATTATATCCAAGTTTATATTTCCAAAAATGTATACCAACAAGTAATGAAGGATTTGAAGAGTTGGAGAAACAATAAGATGTAAAAGGCAACTAAGAAACTTTATCATTGACATTACAAAAACATCTATTTATTTTATGGGTATGTATATGTACCTGTATGTGTGTGCACCACATTTATGCAGATTCCTGTAGCAGTCAGAATAGGAATCCAATCCCCTGGAACTAGAGTTACAGATGTTTTGAGCCTCCGTGTGGTGCTGGCAACTAAACCTGGATCATCTGCAAGAGAAGTTAGTTCTCTAACCATGGGGCTGTCTCTCCAGTCCCCGAATTGTGAATATTGAAACACTAAAGTACAGCATTTTCTTCTAACAAATCCACACAACTACAATTCATAACAACAACAAAATCATTTGAAAAAAATATACTATGACACTGGCCTTTTACATAGTTCATAGCACTACAGGATAGTTTCCCTTCTGTCTAGTTTTCTGCCTGTAGTGCTGGTCCTTATAGTATAGCAGGAAGCTTTGGTGAAATAGATAAGGGTGAGTTTGGAAATGTTTCAACTGTAGAGTCTTGGCAGATCATATAGCTTTGCTATGTTTGTGCCTATTTATCTGCACAATAAGAAAAACAGAATTCATTGAGTTGTCCTACAAACCAAGTCACAGGATTCTTATAAAAAGATCATGCGTGGGGTCAATGAGAAGGCTCAGTGGGTAAAGGCACTTGCTACCATCTCTGAGGATCTGATGTAGACTCCCAGACCTCATCTGGTAGGAGACAACGCATTCCCAACAGTTGTCTTCTGTCCTGTCATGTGCGTATCCATGCACACATGCACACATACACACACCAAATAAATAAATGTAAAATAAAATTTAAAAGTATTGTGGATAGCTCTTAGCACCAGTGAAGCAAAGGTTAAATATTACAGAAGACAAAGAATAGATATTGAATAATTAAAACATCTACATCAGTGGCCATTATGTAAGTTCTTTCTTGAGCTTTTCATTTTCTTTAACCTTGTTTTCCTAAGCAATGTCATCTGGTTTCCCAGATGCTGTCTTTGCAGGTGCTATGCCTACCATGGCGAGCATCAAGCTGTCTACAATGCATCCAATTGTGAACCACCCACATTATGAGGACGCAGACTTGAGGTGAGTGGTCATAGCATCCATTGGGTTGAATTGCCACTAATTGCTACTGGCCCTTAGAAAAAGGAAAATGTGTGTTTACACACGTACATGCATATGTTCATATACATATACCATGTATAAATATTCACATAAGCATTTTTCTATTTATCTCTGGAAGTTAAAAGGATGCACAATGAAGCTGGGTGTGGAAGGCACACCTGTAATCCCANCACTTGTGAAACTGCAGCATGAGAACTGCTGTGAATTCAAGGCTGACCTTGTCTACATAGTGAATCCCAGGCCAACCTGAACTACAGAGTGGAGCCTTGTCTCTAAAAAAGAAACAAAATTTATAACAATTTCTAAAGGTGCCTGTTTCCTCTGATATAGGTTGAATAGAGCCTCAAATCTGAATCAATCATGAGCAAAATAATGTTGCAGGGCTGGAGAGATGCCTTAGTCAGTAAAGGGCCTGCTGCACTGAGTTGAAGACCCAAGTCAGGTCCTGTACACTCAAAGCCAAAGAAAGTCATCTAGCATTGACCTCTGGTCTCCAGACATGCACACACAAGTATACACCACACAAGCACATACATGAGCCAGACACACATACACAAAAAAAATGGTTCTCATGTATGGGGGTTATGTGTACAAGAGAGAGAGAGACACAAAGACAAAGAGACGAAGACACACACATACAGAGAGCTAGAGACATGTGTGGGGACCAGAAGTTAGTAGATGTCTTTACTGATTGCTCTGCACCTTATTCTTTGAGACAAGGTCTATTGAGTGTAGAGTCCAGCTAGGCTGGGCCAGTGAGTTTCTAAGATCTGCCTGTGTCCAGTTCTCCCTGTGCTTGGGTCACAGAAATGAACAGATGTTACTAGCTTTGAGTGTAGGGGACTTGAGTCCAGGTCTTCATCATAGTGCAGCAGGTATGGATTTAAAAGCCATTTTGATCAGTCTATCATTTGTTAAAGAAATCTTTTTCTCTTAATTTTTGGCATACTGCTAGAATAAAAAATTTAGTTCATTCAAAATTTTGTCTGGTGCTTTTCTTATCTGTGGTAGTATCCTAGATGCCCACTGCTAAATACTCCCTTGACAGTATTCCACCTGAATTTATCTGTTTCTTAGAGGGGAAGTTATTTACTAAATCCATATTGCTACAAGCCTCAGTTCTTTTGTGGGTTATATGAAGAAAAGTTTTAACCTGGGTTATCTCCTACCAGGTTGTACTGCTACCCAGTACAACTTTAAATTGGCTTAGATACAACAAGCTTCAAACTGCTTTAAGATTCAGCACATTCAAAACATAAATATTTGTGTGAAAACAAATCTCTCAAAGCAATTGCATAATTTATGATGGTACATATCTGTCCTCCATCCACTGAGGGTTACAATATCATTTTGCCAGCAATATTTCTTTAATCTGTTATCATTTATTTTAAAATCTGTTTGTAATTGCTGTTTTTAAATTTAAAGGGCTCGAACAAAAATAGTTTATTCTGCATATAGTAGAAAATCTCCAGTAGAAGTGAGAGATAAATTGTTGGAATTACACGTGAATTATTATGTTCTAGAAGAAGCATGGTGTGTTGTGAGAACAAAGTGAGTATCAATATTACATATAATACGGTATATTGTAAAGCAAAAAATCACTCATTATTACTAAATAGTGATAAGATGCTNCTACATAGAAGTCTTGATTCTTTAAGGCTTTATATTTTAGATATAGCCCATTAAAATATTATTATAGCAGAAGGTAAAATAAGTTCATCTGGAGAAATTAAATTATACTATCTTCTCATAATACCTGTTAAAATTATATTTTAATATCTTAATTTTCATGTGAACTTTTATATTTACTTTTCACTAGTATATGCATATGGAAACATAAACTATATAAAGATTAAGGAAGTAAGGCATTGTTTACAGATATTCATCATGTAACTCTTTAGTCAAGTTAAAATATCTATTGTAAATATATATATTCCATAATTCTTCAAATTTTTATAATGTTTTTATTTGATGCCTGAATTATAAGTGAAGTATATTTATCTCTTAATGTTATTCAATTATATTGGATGTATAAAGCTTAAAAATCTTTTATAACTATAGATTACATAATAAGTAAAAGCATTATGAATTTTTCGAGATTTGCATTTTCAAAAATGAAAAAAGTGTGTTCAGTGAATTTCTTGAGTTTATTATTTAGATTTCTGAGCAGAGGTATCAACAGATCCAGGCAAGTAAATTGCCTATAACAACAATCTCATTCACTAGTCAAAAGCTCAAAATGGGTTCCAGTGTCATTAGAATGTATTATCTATGGTGTCCACTTTTCAAGCCAAACTTATTAGTCATACACACAATGGGAAAATAGAACCAAAACTCTGAAAATAAGGAAGTTATCAGGAACTGATTCAATGTATTTGATTAAGCATCTAGAGAGTCCATATTCATCATTCAAATGATTAATAAAAATAGTCCTGGGGATAGAGTTCCAAGGTTCAGCAGTTGCCTGGCATCTGCAAGGCCCTGGCTTCTCTTCTAGGAACAATAAAAAGGGGCCATGTCTTAATTCCAGCACTTGGGAGGCAGAGGCAGGTAGATCTCTGAGTTCAAGGCCAGCCTGCTCTACAGAGTGAGGTCCAGGACAGCCAGGACTACACAGAAAAACTTTGTCTCAAAAAACAAACAAACAAACAAACAAAAAGGGGGAGGCATGAATTAAAGTATAACATGCTATCAGTTAGTGAAAGATACAGCATCTCAACAGAAATAAAAACCCCTCTGTTGGGAATTCTAGTGATAAAATCAAATGAAACATTTAAAAGTGATAAAGAGCAAAGTTTATTTGATACAAGAAAAAAAAAGTAGTGAATTTGAAGTAGATCAAGAAAAAGCAACTAATACGAACAAGACTTATCTAAATTGTTTTTTAAGGACAAATTGCAGAGACCGGACAACATAACTAAGTAACTGAACATGAGGGCAGCAGCTGGGAGAGAGCATGGGACCAGAGAAAATGAGATGACAGGTAATAGAAAACAACAGCTGAAGAAATGTCCAAGTCTCTGAAGTTTGAGAAAGCCATTGACTGAGAGATCACTACAAAGTTCAACAAATCCATTTAGGGCAAACCCGGAGAAAACCAGAACAAGGCACACTGCAGCCCAATGGAGAGGTCAGAGCAAGCACACTGCAGCCCAACAGAGAGGTCAGGTAGAGGACTATCTTGAAGAGAAGAGGGAGCACATCATGATGGACATTTGACTTCTCATCTGATGCTGGGAGGAGCAAAGCAGTGAATAAAGTCAAGAATTCCATGTTCAGTGAAACTCTATCTGTACATGAGGGTCAACTGACAGTGTTCAGATCAGTGGTCTCTCAGTGGCATCTTGCAAGAAAACTTCCACTTTGAGAAGCCCTAGAGTTCTTTACATAGTAGAGAAATGATTCCTGGTGGTGGTTGAAATGCAGGGAACATGGCAATGTGCGGAGAATTTGCACATGTTAATCATTGTGTCTAACACTGTATCTAGCAAAATAAAAGAAAATATCTATTGGAAATTTTTGAGGTCCAGCCTCTTAATTTCCTTCCCAGGGCCCCTGGAGAGATGCTGCCAACAGCAGGAAAATGAATCTAGATATATGGAGCTCTTTCATCCAACTCGTTTATTCATCTGCCACCATAATTCTTTCTCTCTGGTTCTCTCAGGACCGGTCTATATTTCTCCAGAAACAGCAACAACAGCTTTCATGTTTACAATACAATGCAAGAAATGCAAGGTCTCCTCCAGAAGCTTCCTGGTTAACTTCATTTGCAACCCAAAGGGGGAGTGAATAAGGGTGGAGTTAGATAGGAAATGGAATAAATCAGAAAAGGAATTTATGTGCTAGAAATATATCCTTACTGTGGTTAGGTGAAAACATTACGAGTCTATCATAAATGTGCCCAAACTACAAACTTACAGGTGATAGGGTAAAGAAATCAATAAGTCACTAAAAGTAAAACTACCTCTATTTATCTCTGCTGCCGGTTTTCTGACAGGGCAGGGGAGGAGTACTGATAGCCAGTCAATCTGCATCACAGCTTGGAGCACCTGGTGAGAAGAAAATCCTTTATTCTAAGAAGTTGCTCTGGGACAGTGAGAGGAGAGGAGATCTGAACTTGATTTGCACAAGAAGCAACGCTATACACCTAGGAGCCATGCACTTGGCCTAGGAGCCAGGTTGTCTCTGAAAGGACTGTTTACCTTAGTTCAGGGGTTTCAGGCACCTAGCAGGTGGTCTGGTCAACTATTCTGTCCCTCACTTGTCCTTCAATGCTTTGTTTGGGGCTGGCCCTATCTTTGGATGTAGCTAAAGGCAGATGTTTACAAAAGGCAGATATCCAATTCAAATGCTAATAAGGGAGCAGGGAGCTCTGAGGCAGAAGGCCCTGCCTATGTGACCTTATCCAAATACTGGCCCAAGGAGGAGGTTTANACATACTGTTCTAGGGGAATTATGAGCACAAGAAATTCATAGCAAGAAGCAGCTGAATATTAAAGCTGAATAACACCAAATATTCCATGATAAGTGGCTTTCCTCTTGAAGGACACCTTGGTTGGTCAAGGTATAGCTTATTATATACAGCTGGACTCCCTATTTCATATTCTTGTGGCCTGTGACA
>LZPO01028939.1:4610-19290 GCA_001675575.1 Neotoma lepida
GTCCTTTTTTGAAATGAACAATGATATATACATTTTAAATGAAGTATCAGGTTTTCAAACTCTATTGCAATGCCCTTGTCAAATTAGATTGTGGTCTGTTGTTTTGTTTTCTGCCTTTATTGAACTCTTGACTTGTAGGTGGTTCANTATTAATTCTTGTGAGAGAGACACACACACACAAAGAAAACAATATTCTGATATCTTTCCAAAATGACTATGTTGTGACCTTCTTGGGATTTTCCTTAACTGCATATGTGCACACATGTCACTTTCTGCCTTCCAGACATAACCTTTCTTCTATCAAAAGGCATTTTATATTGGTTTCCATCCAGATTCCATTATTTTGTATTGATCCTTATTTGGGGGTTATCTGTTTGGTATTGCCACTTTCTCAGCATTTCCTCCTCGCTTTACAAAACCTTTCCAAGTCCCAGCTTCACCTGCACATTAGCAATTTCAGCTTTCCATTCCTAGGCCATACTTCTCCAATGACCGCAAAGCTACAGATTAAACGGCCTTCTTCTCACCTCTTCTTTCACTTCAAATTCAATGGGTCAGCAGCAGTGTCCCCAACCTTTCTGGTGAAGGGATCCTGGCTTGGTGAACAGTCACACCATCTATCCCTGACTCCTCTGAACTCTTGGTGCATATCAAACCATAAATATATTTATCTCCTAAATATTTCCATTTTCTCACTTTCAGTAACTTAAAGTGCACTATCTTATACAATTGATTGTTAAGTAAATATTGTATGTGTGGACTCTGCCTGCTAAGCAACTTCTGCACATTTTTCTGACTTTCCATTTATTCTTTATTAGTTTATATTGCCACTTTTATCCTCAACTACTGTAAACATTACCATTTCTTTCAATTGCTTTTCCCCTCAAGATAAAATTTATTCCAGAAGTTCTCTGTNATTTGTTTGGTGCATACCTCTTCTTGGCTTCTGGGCTGTCATTTTCACTCTTGGTGCCCCTAACATGGCCATACATTTCTCTATATTCTGAAAACAATCTAAGCCATTTCTCTTCTCACTGCTTATTCAAGGTCTGCCAAAAAGATTCCATAGCCCCCATTTGACTCATTAAGATCCATTCATCCTTCAGATCACAGCTGAAGTATTTTCTCATCTTTCCAACACTAGGTCTCTATGTCATGATCTCCTTTAACATGCTTTCATGGCATCTGTTATCTCCCTTTGGAGCTTAATGACGTTAGCATTGCACATTCTCTGTATAATGCACTTATTTTTTCCTCTTCCAACATCAGTTAGAGGACTTCCTGAGGATAAAGAGTTTCTGATTGATTTATCACATTATCTGCATCTATCTGTGAGTACCTGTGAGATGTCCTTTCTAATTCAGCTTACCTTTCTTGTTATGTCATAGTTTTCCACAGAAGTTCACTTGGTTTGAAACACTCGCCCTGCTCTTTTTCTTAATATTTTATGAGGTTGCCCTGAAGTATACAGGTTTTAAAGGACAGGGAACATGGAGTTGTTTGTTCTTTATTCTGAATAATCACATATAATAGATCAGAAATAACACAACATAATCACTCAATATTCATGCCACCTGCAAAGGATATCAAGGTCACTAAAATAGCAGTATTGTAGTGGTGACATGGAGTCATCTGTGTTGTACTGTTAATTCAGAATGAGGCTAGAAAGGTGGAAAATCCAAGAGGGGTGATGCCAGCTCTAACATACTCTAACAAGAATGAGGGTAATGTCAGGTAGGTATGTGGGAAACCAAAAATAGCATGAATGATAGTAACAGCAGCTAGGTGGGTAGATTATTTTGCTCCATTAATTAAGGAAAGTAAAGACAGCAAGAGTTTAGAGCAAAGTGAAACTAGCCAACAAACAGTTCCTGTTGTTCCCATAGTTCCCATGCTTAGGACCTAGAGGCAAGAGTGCAAGAGTCTATACTTTAAAGGTCATCCTCAGCTACGTAGTAAGGTTAGGGCTGGTGTAGGATGCATGAAATCCTGTTAAATGGGAAAAAAGGAAGGAAGGAAGAAACCAAGGAAGAAAGAGAAAGAAAGAAAACAAAGAACAGACTAGGGAAATCACAGGGACTTGTGAAGGGAAAGGAACCCCTCACCACAGTCTGGTTGAAAACTTTAGTCAGCTGAGAATCAGGAAAGTCGAATTAGAATCAGAATAGCAGTAAACNGTGTTTAAGGTCATGCAGGTGGTCTTAGAGCTTTACTTTACTCCTATCCCTTCCTTAAACCTGCAATTTTCTGAGAATCTTACAAAAAGGATTGCAAACGCTTTTTATAGTCTTAACTCTCTGTGACCTATCTATCTTGAAGATTCCTTTGACCCTTTGACTCATGTTTCTGTCTGTCAGCCTATAACCCCATTCAAGTACCTTAGAAAATACCCCATGATGGCACTTAGGTTACTTAATTGTTGTACCTTTTGATCAGTGTAACTTCAAAAGCCTGTATACACTATTCGCAAGACACTTGAGGGTGAGCCACATCTATACTTGGGTACATTGGGTCCTTTTCCTAAGCTCTCCCATTTTTCTTCTCTAGCACCCTGCTTAAATCTATGCTAAAATCATTTCCTAAGAAAATCCAACTCTGTCTCACCCTGAATCATCCTGAAGCTCTTTTGTGTGGCATTTAGAACAAGAATCTAACTTCATTTGCGTAGAGCCTTCTGAAAAGAACACAGGCTTCTAGGGCCACAATTTAGGACCATGTCTTCAATCCTCAATATCTCCCAATCTTCCTGCTGCTGACAGGACTTCTGAGGTCTTGTGAAAGAAATCTTATGTCATCACTGCTCCTGTGTTTCTATCTTCCTTTGGCAGAGAAACCAAAAATAGCATGAATGAGAGTAATGTCAGCTAGGCAGGTGGGTTATTTTGCTCTGTTAGTTAAAGAAAGTAAAGTCAGGAAGAGGTTAGAGCAAAATGAAATTAGCCAACAAACAGGAAAAATGGAGGGTGTACACAGCTATGTGTCAGTGTGGGAATACGTATGAAGAGAGAATAGAATGGAGCTAAGGCTGTTGTATTATTACGGGACCATTCTGGCTAAAACAAAAGAGAATAGTAGATAGGTCCCTATGTAGATACAATCATGATCTTGTCCTTAAGCCTTGACTGGAAAAGAGATAACATAGAAATACATTTGTTTCTCCTTTTGGCTATAAGACTATCACTTTTTCCTCTTGTGAAATTGATTTATTTAGCACACATGCATGATGTTAAGCTTGAAACTGACCTTTTAAGACACAAAGGGTTCCCATCCTACTCCTTTTAAAACTAAAAAAAAGTTTAAATATTTTTGAGACAATATAATTTACATCATTTGTACCTTCTCTTTCCTCCCTCCAAACTCTCTCATGTACCTCTTTCCCTTCCCCCTTTTCAAATTCATAGTCTTTTTAGTCTTTGTTGTCACATACACACACACTCCTAAATACATAAACACAGTCCACTTGTCCATATAATGTTACTTGTATGTACATGTTTTCAGGAGTGACCTTTGGTATTATACAACCACTTGGTTCACTCTTCCCTGGGGAAGAATATTTCTCCTGCTCTCAGTATTCCTTAGTTACCTACAGTTCTTTGTGTACGGTTGAGACCTCATAAACATGTCTACTGTTGTCCTTGTTCAGGTCATGTTTAGGCAGCCATGATGGTAATACTTTATGTAAGTAGCTTCTGACATTCCTAGGAGATACAATCTTACAGAAAATTCCCTGTTCCTTTGGCTCTTACAATCTGCCCATTGAGGAAACAGTCTGTCTCCATCTGAGGCTTGAAAGCCCTCTTATAGTAAAGAGAAACAAGGTTCATTCATGATTATGATTAAACCTCTGTTTCTCAAGGATTGGTAAGGTAATGTGAAACTATTTTCATAAAGTAATCTTGGCCTTGTTATTATTATTTATTTATTTTAAACTGGCTTACAAAGTAAGATCCAGGTCTGGTGCATTGGATAGAAATATTTTTCTGACTCCTAAAAAAAGATTTCAGAATTATTTTGTGGTGTGCCTACTCCCCACTTCTCCCCTTTCTGAACAAGTATGCTGTAACTGATCTATATTAAATGGTGAGCCAGCCTGCTTTTATCTTTGGTTTGAAAGCCATCTGGTAATAAAGTCAAACTAGATTCATTCCTGTTTATGAGTAAAATCTTTTCTCAAGGATTGGGTTATGCCCAACCTGTAATCTTAAGTACAAATGGTTCTGTACCACCTGTTTCAGGAATGGAAATCATGTCTTTGTTTCAAAAAGTTGTTTCTAACCATCTTGCAATCCTATCTTTGTTTCAAAATGCTATATGACCACCTATGACTACCGTGTTATGCCCACCATGCAACCATGTCTTTGTTTCAGGAGGGACTAATTTGTTATATTTACATTTAGCTCCTATAACCTTACCTATTTTGACTGCCAAATTCCCTATTTGGAAACTTCCTATTCCTCATCTGTAGAAGCTTTGTCTTCCTCACATCCAATGTTGACCTCTTGAACCCCACATTAGGGGGAGACAGTCTGTGTACACGAATAAAAAAGCTTACTTTAATTAATTGCTTGCTTTAATTAATTTGGCCATGATGATTTAGATCAGTGGTCTTTCTCCTATCGGGATTAACANCATCCCCTCTCTACTCCACATTACTTTTATCAAAGGAATTTAACTATGGAGAAAGAATTCTATCATTCCTTTAGTGAGTATGGATTTCCTAGNAAAACCTCCTGTGGTCTTTTCTCTTTCAATTATGGTCACTGGCATGGTGAGGAGGAAATTTGACTTCTCTCACCACCACTGACCAAAATAAATAAACATATTTTCATTATTAATTTCTGTCTCTTAATTTCTTTTTCTTTGGGAACTCATGAAAGCTGAGGTTGCACATTTAGGGACATCACTGCCTAACAACTTCAAGAGAGGTAAGAGTCTGTAGATAGGGGCCAGGAAATGCTGTCCATGGAAGTGCTGGCTGTGCATTCCTGACAACTCAAGTTTTATTCCTGGAAACCACATGAAAAACAAGATGCAATAGAGCACATCTCTAATCCCAGGACTCCTGTCACAAGATGAGACTAGGAGAGAGGACAATTGCCCAGAAACTCTAAAACCAGCTAGTGTGAGCCAGCAGTGTAACAGCAGAAACAAGAGAGAGAGAGAGAGAGAGAGAGAGAGAGAGAGAGAGAGAGAGAGAGAGACCCTATCTCAATGAAATAGATGGTTAAAACAATTCCTAGAATTTGTCCTTGACTTCCAGAAGTGTGCTATGGTACATGTGCATCTGTACTCTCTCACACAACATGTACACATACAAATAATAAATTATAAATAAATAGGAATCATGAATAGATACAGGATAGACATCATGATCCCATGAATTGTTAGATAGCCAGCCACATATTAATAGACACAAAGATCTCTTAGCTTTGGACCCCACCTCCTATTTACATGGTAATACACTAATTTTCAGAAAAGGGAAAATACCACAATTGACACTTCTTAAAATGTGAAATATTTAGAGACATAAGGGAGAAAACACCTTCTGAAGATTTAAGCCTTTGTTGGAACCTATTAAGTTAAGGATATTTCCTTCTGGTAAAACAAGGCTATTTTTATAGATGTTATTTTCTTTCTTTAATTATTTTTAGGCTGCTTCATTCTGTGATCTTCCGTCAAAAGAAAGTGATCTGAGTCTTAGTTCTGGCTCTGGTAGAAACATGGATATCTGGTAAAAAAAAAAAAAAAGGACATTCTATTGTCTCTTCCCTTAAGAGTTAATCTAAATGGGCCTGTCAATCATCTGGATGGAAAATTGCCTCTCAGGAAGTCTGCCTGTTGCAGAAACTTTAAAAATAACACACAGTCAACTTCAGCATGAAGGTTAGTATAATGGTTTCTCTGGCCATTGTCCACTTTCATCCTTAAGGCTATCTCACTTTATTCTGCAATAAACTCTATCTTCTATACAATGCATTCTTTGTTTCATCTGATTTCATTCAAGGGAGGTGTGTGACCTTTCTTTGAGAAACATAAACAAACATCTATTTTCCCCAAATAAGGAAGCAATGAGAGACCAAAAACTTATCCTACCCAAGTCTAGCTGGATGAATGTATGAGTTAATTGGGGTTATTATAGGAGCATGGCCGAGAGAGTGTAGGAACATGGGTGAACCAAAGGCTACTGCATCAATAAATGCCCATCCAGAATGTGTGATGACTCAGGAAAGCTGCATCCCTGGAGTTTGCTGCACAATTTGCCAGCAACAGCTGTGGAAGAAGCTCTTCTTTCTCTCTAACAATTATTAACCTTGGGAAGGGATCTTGTGAATCTTGTGCCTTTTGTGATTTTCCTGAGCTGTGTAAGATTAGTCAGCTTCCTTAATCTTATGAGCCTCCTTTTTCTTTCTAGGAAAAAAATGTTTCAACTCAGATCACAAAGACTTTGAAATTTCTCAGGAGGTCAGAGAGAGATGAAGTAGAGAGAAGAGCACACCAATTTGGGCATTCAAATATCATATGGTCAGTCTGAAAATATATAAGCAAGTGAAGTTATACAGACTGAGTAGGTGTTGTTTATATATATATATATATGCATGTAATAATAAAAAATAGGCCATGAATTTGAAAGAGAACAACGAGAAGTATATGGGAGGGTTTGGAGGGAGGAAAAGAAAGGCTGAAATGATGCAATTATGTTATAATTTTATAAATAAGAAGAATAATAAAACAAAAGAAATAAAAAACAAAACAAAAACAGCAAAAACAATAGCAAAACATAAGTAGACCATAATTTAAAACTTTGCAATCATTAGTCATTGGAGTTGAGATCAACCTGGGCCCTGCATGAGTTGCTTTATTTTGTATAAAAGAGTGGCTTTTGTAACTCTGCCTTTGCCTGAGTGACTTAATTTCAGGATGGAGGTTGACTGTAGAACTGGGTGGACACTTGAATGGCACCACCTCTCCGGCACCACCCATGCAGCACAGATGACATTCCTGGTGGTAGAAAGGTGAAGAGGTGAATAAGGGGACATGGTATATTAAAACTATATCAGGAAAATCAGGTCCAATAACTTTTTGGACACACCAGATGCAGGAGAGGGTGCACTCCCTTACTACTCCTTCATGGAGTNGTGACCCCACTAAACCTGTCATTTAACCACCTAATGGTGCATCAGAGATGGCCAGAAAAACGTTCTCCACCGTCCCAGTGGTTNCAACTCTGTTTGATTCCCACTGCTCACACGGCCCACTTCAGTTGTTATCTGCCCACATATCCATTCATCTTTCTGGACTTGCAGTCTCCCCATCTACACTGTTTATTCATCTGGATAGAGTCCTGTCCTTCACTTCACTTCTCTCCCATAGTGCACCTCTTATCCTGAAGCCTGACTCTATAGCAGTCACAGGAGCTTTTCCAACAAGACCTATGGATCCATTTTTTTTTTCAGTACCCTACCAATACAGGCTTGTTAGGACTTTGCATCTCCACTTGTTCTGCTATGTTTTAGTCCACTATAGATGTTCTGTAACTACTATATAGACACTTTCGTAGACACATTGATTATGTGACATACAATCTGCAATCTGTGATTTACTATTATAGTTGAGACTGAAATTAAAGAATACATTCATCTTAGCCAGGAATATCAAGAAAACTTGGAATATCTGGCAAATCACTGCCCTACGATGTGAATTTATTATTATTCAAGAAAATCTGATGTCGTGGAAAGATTCAAGTGTGTTTCTCTATATGTCTGACATAGCATGCTTAGGATAGTGAAGTAAGTTAAACATTGAAAATACCTTTGGGAAAGACAATGCTTCATAGATATCCTCACAACATATTTGGCCATAATTTTCCCTATTTACAAGAAGGATTCATTAAAGGAAACCTGAGAGTGAGGAGTGGAGAGGAGAGAAAAGGGGGAATGATTTCATTCTTTTCTCATTCAGATGGGATCTCACCATGTTGCCCTGGCTGGCCTGGAACTTGTTAGATAAAGTAGGTTATCCTCAAGCCTGCAGTGCAAGTCCTGCCTCTGCCTCCTGAGGGCTGGGAGTAGAGGTATGCATCACTGCACCTGCTGGACCAAGACCTGAGGAAAGAAAGGCTCCTAGAAACCCGAGCTTTCTAAACTCGCCAAGAACAAGCTCCTAAGTCTAAACCCGTCCAAAGATAGCCCCCTCCTTTCTTTCCTCCACACCCCTGGTTTGTGTGGTCCATGAGATGGGGTAAATAGGCTCTCCTCACAGCTCCCCGAAAGTAGGGGCTCCTACTTGTCTGCATTTTAGCCCAGTTCAATGACACATACGCACAATTACACATTCTCAGGCAAAGTGAGAAAATAACTGCAGGTCTGTAAGCAAAAAACATGATCAAGAAAATACACGCAAAAGAAAGGGAGGAGAACGAGGGAGGGGAGGAAAGACACAGAGAGAGAGAGAGCCCCGAGACACCCACTCCGGCATTCAAATCAGTTTGTGAGTATTTTAAATAATTCTACCTTCTAGCTTAACGTATTCCACCCCCTCATTATTGCTTTTGGGGACTAGAAGACAGATCTAGGAGCAATTCAACCCAATTAGAAGGGAAAAGAGAGATTTTCTCTGGCAATTGCTATGCAAATGTGTGTCAGGAAACAGAAAAGGTGACACCAAGCAGCATATTTGGTTGTTGACAACAGAACTGTGCCTTATTTTCTAAAGTATTTCAAAAGTAACTTTAACCTAATAGATGTCCTGGGTACTCCTGCCAAGGTCAATGCCCATGTTCACCACCCCTGCTGGAAGGGAGCTGAGCCAGGTAGAAGTGCCTAGGGGCAGCTTCCCTATGAACATTACATTCAGTTGTCATATTCATGTTTCCAGTAATAGGAATTGCTGGTGTGTGACACTTTTGAAACTCGTGATATTGTGGGCTTATAAAACATTTCAATGGGTAATAGTGTCAGACAGTGGTAATTAATCTTGGAGGAGAAGCCTGTTTCTGAATTGGAACATTGCTTAAAGGGATGACAATTTAGTGTCTACTCATTAAAAGTTAGGCCTCAGCCTTTTCCTCTTACCTATAGTTGTAAAAATAATTGTGTGAGAAAAGCCCGCACAATTGGATTTTCAATGTTATGAAACACTCTCTGAGTGGATCCATCTAAACTATTNCCAGAGTGGTGCCTGGCGGGAAGGGAAGGGCTGATGAAGGAGGGGTAAGAGGCAAAACAGAGAACTCAGGTGAAAGGAGGGTGGGAGAGGCCCTTCTGAATCTGGGGCTGAATGACTGTGGTAAGCATGTGAAGCTCAGGGAGGTCAGGGNCTTATCTGAAATAGGCTAATTATCTGCAGACAGAAATCCAAGGTCATATATTGTAATCCCACTCAGCCTCAGGGAAAATGTACTATTTCAGTCCTGGTTGCCTCCCTCAAAACCAGTCTCAGAAGCAAGCCAGAGAATTCTTGTTCATCCAAGGACAACACATACTCATCCCAGCACAGCAAACCACTATATTTCCATAGGAAGGCCAACCTATAACCAAAGGAAATATTTAGTACTTACTATGAACCAGGCAGGGGGATAGGGTCATTGTCAAGTAGGTCAAAGAGGCTGGGCATGTAAAAAGACTTTTTAAAATGTAGAGTGCTCCAAGATGGAGACTGGCTTGCAGACTTTGTCTATTGAAGGGTAGCCCCAAGAAAGAACAACACACTTCTGTGAATGCACAGCCAGCCTGATGGAATTATAACATTGTTTTGCAATCCTTCTAATATTTTAAGTATAAAAGTGAAAACGAAGATGGAGTTATTATAACAGCCTTCCCTTCTTCCNAGGAAGAGTAGATAGGAAGTCTTGCTGTCTGATACTGTGCCCTATTTGGTGGAAATGTGCATGTAAGTTATTTTCTTGCGCCTCATTTCACTACAACTTTGCATACATATTTAACAAAATATATTTATGGAATACACTGTATAACTTTTTGGTTTATCAACTAGGTACATTTTTCATTCTGCAAACATGTTTAGAATATGACCATAAAACTGATTGATTCCGTCACCCTTTTTCTGCTTCTCTTCCTTATCCTGTGAAATTTTGTTAGTGCAAAGCTCTTGACAACCGAGACTTCAAGGAAGGACAATTTTACAGGCCTCTGTAGCTGACAATTCTATAGCAGGGGAATCATTCCAGGAATTCAAGCCCAACATTTCTTTATAGCAGAGCCAGGACACATAAGCAGTTCAATTGAGCTGAGGGCAGAAAAGGAAAATGCTAGTGGTGGGTGCTTGTTTGTACCTAATGCAGGTGATTTCAGTCTGCAATTTAGTGTTTAATTTAAACACTAGTCAGCATCTAGTGTTTAAACACCAGCAACAAAACAAAACAACAACAAGAGATAAAAATGGAACATAAAAAGAATATGCTTTGATTGATACAATTAGTTTAGTACCTAGATCTACAGTTTAGCTTTAGAATAAAGAGCAATTAGTGAAAACTTTTAAAGCTTGGCTATTTAACATGCATTTTGTTTTTATATTTCTGTCTATAGCTATGCTGTCACCACTGGAATCTTTTGTAGCCAAGNCAGTCTTTATTCAGCTGGACCATGGGAGGAACTGACATCTGTGATAATTGTATACAATTTTTTAAATCCTTGAGGANTATCTTTAGAAACTTTTTTTACACGTTAGCTATTTTTTCCTCTGTAACTGCAATAAAAACAAAGAGCCTCTCAGCGATTTTTAAAGTTCATGTAAACCTTTTTTTATTATTGTACCACACCTTATGTTTTAGGTAGACTCTTTTTTAAATCGAGAATACAATGAAAATATCAATGTTTTTGAGTGTCTTAATATCAATGTTTTTGAGTGTCTTCAGCTTCAGTTAATATAATACTTCACAGCAACTTAGGCAACTAGGGTTCAATTTTTTTTTTTGTTTGCACAGCAGTGAGTCTTACACTGCAATGTGTGTATAAATCCCCAGGGGAACTTGTCAATATTCTGATTGGATGCAGGTCTGGGGTCAGGTGGTGCTGATGCTGCCTTTTGTCATACACTTGAGATCCTACATAACAAGAGGTCAAGGTCCTGGCTTTGATTTACTGTCTCTAGAATGTCATCATCAAAATCTCTTCGCTCCTTCAGGTTTGCTCCAGCACCAGGCTTCAGTCTGCATTATGAAGGGCAGAAGAAGTCAAGCAGTCATGAGCTCCTTCTGGATCCTGCTTATTGTTTAACATATGCATTGCACTATTCCCTTTTGGGGGAGGAATGGGCAAGAAATCAGGGGCAAGGTTTTTATTACTAATGTTGATCATACGCAGTCTTTTACTTAGGGCTGAGCACACTGCTGCTCTGAGCAAAATCAGGGCTTTCCTAATAAAAAGAGTGAATGGCTAATGGGCAGCGACCCACAGTGATTGACACAATACAGCTGCTAAGAGCAAAAGCAAGGTTCAGATAGCAGAAGAAATACAGAAGCAAACAGTTTTCCTTTTCTCAGTGTTTGATACTTTTCTCCAGAAGAAATAACATTTCTTTGTGTGTTCCCTTAAAATCTGACCATACATCTACAAATAGACATGTTTAATGCTTCTTTTCATGATTCAACAGATTTCAAAACGGCTTTCTAAAAAATGATGTAAAGTATGCCTTTCTTTTTAATAGACTTAGCTTTGTGTTTGAAGTCAGGTGTCTGCTCCTATAATGGATAATTCAACACACTCTATCTGAAGAATTATCTGCTTCTTCTTTTTAGATTTTTTTGACACAAAATTTCCCTCTGTAGCCCAGGCTAACCTTGAACTCTTGATCTTCCTGCCTCAGACTCCTGAGTGCTGGGATAAAAGGCATTTACACTACACAAGACTTCCTTCACACATTTTTATTAGTTGAGCTGACTTAGACCTCTAACCAGTATTTATACATTCTTCCTTCCATTAAAGAAAATTCAGAGATGAAACAAAATAAGCATTTGGGAGAAACTTCAGTGTATAGCAAAGGTGCACACTCAAGGACTGAGTGCAGGTTTCTCAGAAGTCCTGTGGTAAGGTTTGGATGTACAAGCTTTAGCAGAAAGAAGGCTAAGTTGTGATTTATAGTGGGAGTCGTGAGGTGAGAAGACGACAGGTTCCAGCAAGGGGTCAGGATTGTCCCCAAACAGTGCCTACTACCCTTTTCTCTCTTCTGTAACGTTTTCTGGATATGGTATGTTGTCAGATGCATTATGGGAGAAGGAAATTTTACAAGGCTGATCATGTCACAGTGAAGTCAAGGATAACTAAGAGCCATCCTGGTGGATTCCCTCTGGCTTTGTGGGTCTTTCTCTAATATAATTGTATCATCACATTAGTATACAGCTACTCTTCAGTTAGCCTCTTATTTTTTTATACCTAATGTCTTAGTTACTATTCTATCGCTACCACAAAATACCATGACCAAAGCAATTTATCAAAGAAAATGCTTAATTTAAGGCTCATGGCTACAGAGAGTAGAGTTTATCACCATCATGGTGAGAACATGGCAGTAGCTAAGCAAGCATTTAGCTGAGAGCTTACATCTTGATCCACAAGCATGGCATGGGGGACAAGGGTACACTAATTGGGAATAGCATGGGCTGTTGAAATCTCAAAGGCCACTCCCAATGACATGTATTCTCCAACAAGGCCACATCTTCTTTCCAAACACTTTCACCAACTTGGGACAAGTATTCAAACATAAGAGCCTCTAAGGGGCCATTCTTGTCCAAACCACCACACATGGTTAGCCTACCTCATTTGAACCCCTTCACTGCTGACACTTTGCTTCCTAGGAAGTAGTTGATTTTCATCTCTCTCTCATATAGGGTCCTCTCCTGCTTTGGAAACATTGCTTTGTTTCTCGGTGGAGAAAGCTGGTAAAAGTGAAGGCAATTATTGGCTGAATGACCATGAGCTGTGAGTTTCACAAATACTAAATACTAATTCTCAGGGCACTTTCGAGACTTCCCACGTTTCCTGCAATTCTCATACGTGGGCAGATGCTTCTCTAGACTAAATGTAAATGTTTCCCACTGGTGACTGCTTTCCATGTGGGAGGTTTTACATGATCCCTTGTATATAGCTGTACAAAGTAAGAGCATAAACAAACATTTACTACTAGCAAATCATCAATAAATTTATTTTAACAATTCTATGATATAGATATAATTTTACTACTTACTAAGGAATGTGCACACTAATGAAAGAATGTGATTGTTTATTTTTACATGAAGAATTAACCCTGGCTGAATATTGATGTTGCAGTATGTAAAACATCCTCAATATTCTTATAAATTGATCTACATTTCTATTTTATGACTATCAATTTTAATAAATATATAGTATAAAATGGCAGAAGGAGGTTTACCATTCAAAGATATACTAATTTTGAATTTGNATGTTGATGAATGATAGTAGAAAAATATTTGCAAATCTTTGCTTTCTCTAATTAAATGATTATATTTATAAGAACAGAAAACTTCGTATGTCCAGTAAAATACTATGGCCCACAATGTGCAGCAGTCTTGGATCTTATCTGAGATGCTTCAGGTAGTGTTCGTTGGTGTTTGGTACCTTGAGGGCACGCATAGTGAAAAGTACGTGTGTTCAGAACCATGAATAAAGTGAAGCCATGTGATACTCCAGGGATGGTTGGTATCTCAGACAGCTTAGATTCCATATGCACTTGTTTTTTTTAAATTCATTTTTGTTTGTTATAGGTTCAGAATGTTTTACTCTTGGTACATTTTCCTTAACTTTCAATTATGGGCTGTTAATATGCATATTAAGAAACTGTGCCCTAAAGATCTGTGTGCAACACCTTTTCTGGCAAGTGTCTTTCCCTTCCATGTACTTGCTATACNGTTTCACCAACTCTCTTGCTGGTTCTGTTGGACAACATCNACAGCCAAACCCTCTCCTCAGAGCCAGGACTTACCCCAAGAAGTATTCATAGACTGTTTCTTCTTAGAAACTTGGATGTTCATCCTCTTCTTCTGCTCTAGATACAAATGTTCAGATGTGAGTAAGGGACAAATCCTGCACATTTGCTAACCCAAATTCTGGTCACGCTCCCTCAGGCACGAGATTAAGAAGAAAAGTGGTGGGAATCTATGGTTAGACTTCCTTTTGCTCCTAAAGTTAGAGAAACATCAATCCTTGTAAGTCTTCGCTCACTTTGACATCTTGCATAGCTGAGTCTGCAGGAACCGCAAAACTGGCCCTAACCACCTCCGTCACAAACATTTCACTTGGGAACTTGTCTAACACTGTCATCTACGATTGTGTTGTTTTAGATTGAACATCCGTTTCACAATCCAAAGGGCTTGTCTAATTTCTAGTGTCTTCATTCCTTTGTCTAGTCTATTTCAGTCAATAGTGTTTTCTTCAGAACTCTGCTATTATTTGCTGTGGGAGATCGACTGGTAGCAAATTCTTTAAACATTTTAATGTCTGAAATGTTATGATTTCCCTTCAGTTTTGAAAACTAATTTGACCACATTTAGATGTCTGGGATGATATTTTTTCTAGGATTGTATAAATATTGATCCATCTTTTGGGGTTTTATCATTTCAATAGGAAATATACTGTCATTCTTTATTTTTAATCTGTACAGAATGGGTGCCTGAAAGATTTTTGACTCTTTTAAGCAAGTAGACTATATTATT
>LZPO01028940.1:7035-19265 GCA_001675575.1 Neotoma lepida
ACCACTTACCTAGAAAGATAAAGCTTAATTTCCAAGGGTTGAAAAAAAAGAATAATTCTCTATGGAGAGATTTGTGATTTTTTTCATCAAGAATATTTCCTTAATATTTCCAGTACCAATTGTAACACAGTTTTATGCGATTAAAATCCTTCCTATATTTTACATTTGTTAAACCAAAATTAAAAGGCATTCCATCATCTAAATCACAGTATATCACAAAATAGTCTTGTATTACTTTCTAAAAGTTATTTTGACATTTTTTTTTTCTTAAACAAGGAGCAAAATAGGGTTGAAATAGTATTCAAGTGAGAAGGGGAGAAAATGAATACCTTACCTGTCTACAGCAACCACAACACTTTGAGAGCTGGTTTCTCCAATAGACTCCTGAATACTTGCTATCTGCTTCCAGTCCACATTTCCTCCAACTGCCAAACATAACAGAGTGTGTGTACCATTTTTGTTAGAAAACAATTCAAGCAAAGAATGAGTGTTCTAAAACACATTTCTGAAGTTGGGTATTTTCCTAATAAAAGAAATGATGTGATANCAATGACATTTACAAAGCAAGGACACATGTGCTCACTGAGATATACTATATAAGACACGATTATAAGACATATTTGCAAGCGTCACACAAATAAAACCTTTGTGAATTTAGATCACAAAATTGGTGGTACTGAGAAAATTTTTCCTTAATCCTTAAGAAACGCACCACCAAGAAATGCACTAGTTCTACTGCTATCTTCTGTAGATGATTCCAGTTGGCCACAGTAGAATTTCTATCACTTAATCTCCAACCTCCTAAACAGGTTATTCAAAATTCTTTGTATATTATAATATTCTCTTATTTATAAGAATCATTTCCCTTTCCTTCCAAAACTATTCCATGTTAGTTAGACAGTAAAACAACATTCCTAGTTTTTAAATTGTACTTTAGGATTATCTTTCGTATATGTGCTGAGTAGTTTTATGTCAGCTTGACACAAACTTGTCATTTGGGAAGAGGGAACGTTTACTGAGAAAATGCCCAGACCAGATTGGCCTGTGGTACATTTTCTTGATTGATGGTCAATGTGGGAGAGCCCAGCTCACTGTGGGCGGTGCCACTTCTGGGTTGGTAGTCCTAGGTGCTGGAAGAAAGCAGGCTGAACAATCTTTGGGGATCAAGTCAGTAGTCAGCAGACGTCCTGTATGGTTTCTGCATCATGATGTTTGGGCCTCCAGGTTCCTTGAGTTCCCGTCCTGACTTCCCTGAAAGTGGTAATACGATAAACCCTTTTCTCCCCAAGTTCTTTTTGCTCATGGTATTTTATAATAGCAATAGAAACCCTAACCAAGACAGAAATTGTTACCAGAAGTGGAAAATTACTTTACCAGACCTGACCATGCTGTTTTGGGGGAGGATTGCGGATGGGACCTTGGGCTGGACAAACCATTGAGTTTTCAAAGCTTTAGTGTGCTGCTGTGGTAACTAAGAATGATGATGAAAGCAGTACAGATGAGGGAGGCCTGGCTTGTGAAGTCTCAGAGGGAAGCAGGAGAGTCCTTTTCAGACTAATGGGCTGTTTGTGTGATATTTTGTATTAAGAATCTCTGTTGTCTGAACTGCAGATGNTGGCAGTCCACACCACTAGCTGAGCTGAGAAAAGCAGTGATGTTAGAAGAAACTGGCATCACTGAGGTACAGTCTTCTGGGAAGTGTGTCCTCAGGGTCAGCACACAGAGACATGCTCCAGAGGGAGCGCGTCTGTATCTTATGCTGGCAGCTGAACTTGGTAATATGGAAGAGTCTCCCAGGAGGTATGAGGGAACCATGGAGAGCAGCTGAGGCTTGGCACTGAGAGAGGTCAGAGAGACATAGCAGACATAATTTAAGCCACCGAATTCAAATTCTCTGCTAGGAACTGAACAGTATAAAAAGGATACAGCTGCACTCAGTTAATTTACCAGCAGAGAAAGACACACACACAATAAATTTTAATACAATGTAATGGTTACTCCATGGGTGAAATAGACTAATTACATATAAGTTTATTAACCAAGACTATCGTTTATAAATAAGAGAATAATGCTATTGGCTCATGGTAACTATATATGTATGATGAAATATTAACTGAGGTTACACTCGGGAGGCTAACTATATATAAAAGGAAGCTGAAGGAAGAGGTATCAGAAAGACGGGCTAGTTACTTAAATAAAGAAAGCATGTGAGCCCATGTCATATTTTAACCTATTTATATGCAGTCATAATGAAAAACTGAACAGGAGGCACAGAGAAGGGAGAGAAAAGCAGGAGATGGCATTGTAACGACACTAGAGAATATAAGGATGATTTGGCAGTGACATCTGTCACCCCACTGGTCACTAGGGTTGATTATTAGGCTGATATGGCTGCCCAGTTGGGTGTTCCCTTCTTTCCTCATAGTTGCAAGTATCTCCCTCCCAAAAGCCGTGTGCTCAGATCAGGAGGGCAAATTCCCCCAAAACTGGTGGCTTTGTTTCTTTTTTTTGGTTAAGGATATATGAATAGCTACACTCCCCACCAAAACCTCCAAACAAGCTCTAAAGAAACTAGAAATGGAGTTTACAGGTGCTAAGGTTGTTACTCATTTTTATTTTGGTGCTGAGGATCAAACCCACCGCCTTATAGATGCCGGGCAAGCACCAAGTGAGCTACACCTCTAGAATGACTACCTCATTTAATGTACTACTTTTTTCTTTTCTTTTTCTTCAGAAAGATTTCACTGTGTGGCACACAGTGGCTTCCCAAGTCTAGGATTATGGGGATGTACCACCACACCCATCAATGCAGTAATTTAGAAAACAGAATTACTTGTCCTTTTAGAAGACTGACATGTTCCACATTTTCCCACAAATACCTAGGTGTTATCTATTGAAATAGGAAATAATAGGTGTTTCCTATTTTTGAAGTAGGAAAAGATATAGAAAATAAACAATATCTCTATAACACAAGAAGTCAGGGAGGAAAGCATGAAGTACATGACAAGAGTAGCTGAGATGGTAGGAAACAGTGCCAGGGAACATTTAACATATACAGCAGGCAGGAACTAAATGAAGGAAACATTATCAGAGGAAATAATGTCAGTCATCACGTAACTTGTTTTGTGTATCAATTGAAATATTTGTTCTAAAGAGCTTTTTAAACTATAATGTGATTTATAATCATTTATAAAAATAAAGGAATCAAAGAACATATAAAATGTCTAGGAACTCAACCTATTTCACAAACATACATTATTATTATTATTATACTATCATATATCTTTCAGAGTTGTATGATAGTATAATAACAGACAAATAATTTTCATTTTACCAAATTATTCATATTTATGATAAAATAGATATATGCTATACGTATTCTTAAAGACTTATGTGACCAAAGCCACTGACTTTTCAAATATTAATATTCACCAGAAGGCCGATAATTCAAATTTATATGCTATGAATTGTTACTGTTGGAATTTTTGCTCTTTTAGCGGGCCCGCCACCCAGCTCCCAAATAAATTCACACATGGAGGCTTAGTCTTATTAATGCCCAGCCTTAGCTTGGCTTAGCTTCTAGTCAGCTTTCCTTAACTTATCCCATCTACCTTTTGCCTCTGGGCTTTTCCTGTTCTGTATCTTTCTCTTACTCTGTGGCTTGCTTTGTGTGTAGCTAGGTGGCTGGCCCCCTGGAGTCTTCCTTCTCTGCCTNCTAGATCTTTCTCCCAGATTTCCCCCTCCATATATTCTCTCTCCTGCCAGCCCTGTCTATCCTTTCTCCTGCCTTGCTATTAGCCAGTTCCTTATTAGATCATCAGGTGTTTTAGACAGGAGCAGTAACACAGCTTCACAGAGTTAAATGCAACATAAACAAACAAAAATAACATATCTTAAAATAATATCCTACTATAATAAATCTTTTTTTTAAAAAACAGTTTCACTGTGTACCAGGCAGACTTCAGACCTGTCATCTTTCTGCCTCAATCTCCCAAATGCTGGGATTATGGTGTGTACCTGCACGGGCAACTAAACATTTTTATATTTGGGGTGGCTTTTTTTGTTTGTTGCAGTGCTGGAGAAAAGGACCCAACTCTCGGATCATGAGACTTGGAAGCAAGCAAGTCTAAGTAAGCCATCTTGCCACCTTCCCCAGGCTTAATGTTCTTAATGATTTTAAAGTTTCTATTTCTAAAACATAAAGCTACAGACTTCTTTCATGGACAATTTGCCTCCACATGTGAGTTTCATATCTATCAAAAATATTTGGGGGACTTTCTGTGGAGGGAATCAGAGAGATGAAAGGGAAAGCGAAAAATGATGTAATTATTTTTTAATTTAAAAAATAAAATGAAGTCAGGCAGTGGTGGCACATGCCTTTAATCCCAGCACCTGGGAAGCAGAGGCAGGTGGATCTCTGAGTTTGAGGTCAGCCTGGTCTACAGAGTGAGTTCCAGGACAGCCAGTGCTATATAGAGAAATCCTGTTTTGGAAAAACAAACAAACAAATAAGTAAATAAAAATAAAAATGAGAAAATATTTGGGAGAAAAACTTTACCTGTATTACACTTTCACAAATGGTTTTTATTTCTATCTACATTGTACAACTATTTGCATAGAATTTGCTTTCTATTTGGTATTATATGCAGTCTAGAGATGATTTAAAGTACATAGCAGAATATATGTTGGATATATGGATACACTATACTCTTTATGTGAGGAACTTGGGTATGGAGGATTTAAGTATCTCCATGGGCCCTGGATTCAAATCCCCATAGATATTAAATATGACTGTCAGGACACAGTCCAGGAATGGAGTNATGTGAGGAGAATTCTGAGTGCTTGTAAGAACGCTTCAAGAAAACAAGACAAGAGTCTTGTAACCTCAGTTCTTCAAAACATGAAATTGCTTGGAATGTGTTTTTGTGCTTCTCCCAGGTGTAGCAGATAGGAATGAGTTTACTTCAGATTAATCACTATTGTGAAGGGGTTAAACTCTCCCTCTTTCACAACCAAATTTAAGTTTCGGTTCTCTGAGAAGGGCAAACAGGTGTCTTTTCCAACAAAGGGCCATTTATTTACAAGGCCCTTCCATTCAGGGTCTAGGGAGAGAGAGTGGAGAGTAGAGGAAATCCAGAAGAAAATGATGACATAGAGCTTATACAAAACGCAGACATGATGGCTCACTCTGTAATCTCGGTAGGTGGAGGGAAGAGAGTCACAAGACTTTATACTTCCCACTCTGCTATGGTACCCCTGAGAGACAGACTGCCAGATGCACTGTTCAATTACTTCAGTTGAACTACCACCAGGAACTAATTTTACTCAATGCAACCTGAGATCAAAACATGGTCCTAGTCCTTTATCTTTCCCTGTGGACACACTTGGATTTGAAACCATTTTAGATTTACTAAGGACTGCGAAAAACAACCGAAATTACTAAAGGATAAAGATAGGAAGTGTTCACAATATAATGTGATATTACAAAGTCTTAAAACATAAACACTGCTGGATCTCTAGCACATTCCTTACTGTTCTACTGAAGTCAGGCTTCTGCATGGCTGGAGGTGGAGCGGAAAGGATGGTCAGATACTACTCCCTAATCTCTAATGCACTAGGCATTGTGCTAAAGTCCACTTATGTATATGTTCTTATGTAGTCCTAACAATCCTACGACTAGGTGATGTCTTTAGCTTGCAATGGTGGAAGCTGAATCTAGAACTAACGGAGCTAGCATGTAAGTATGAAAGAAGTAGAGAAAGACTCAAACCCAGGAGGACAGAAGTCAAGGTCAAAGTCTCAGCTTCTTCCTTGGTGGAACTCTGTCAATTCCTGACTGAAAAGGGATCATCTCTGACTTCTTTGGCATCTATTTTGCTAATATTTTCATTTGCACTATTGGCCACTCCATGCTCTTCTGAAAGCTTGGGGAAGAAGTTTCACTCTGACAACAGTTTGGGTGGACCTACAGGGTGGGTTAAAAATGTCTGAGTGTGAATGCTTTCTCTAGTTGCCCCAATTGTCTATTATTTTATATCAGCCTGCACATTTAAATTACTTGCCTAGTCTTAAAAGCAAGTGAGTTGAGTATATACTTCTCACAGTCACAAGGAAGAAACTAATTGGCATTTAATACTGTAAACCAGACCAAGTGAAAAAGACTAATTTCCCAGTCATCTTGTTTTTCTCTATTACATTAGGCGAAGGCAATTTATCTCATTTCTCTAATTATATTTCATTGTCATAATAAAAACTATATAACCTGGAGGTTAAAAACAAATTTGGATATTTTCTAAAAGTAATTTTAAAACCTCTCACCTAGCCCCAGACCGACAAACTCATCAGGAGCCTGATCTTTTGTTCCAGTTAGAGATCCTTCTCTGCCTCTGACTGTCCCAGAAATGTATCGCGGCTTCACTCCAGTTCCTATAAGCTGTGCCAGCTCCAACTGACTGATGCACTTCAGGATCTTTAGTACAAAAGGAAAAAAAAGTGAGCTTTTAACAATATGTATCTTAAAATATATGCAATTAGGATTTAAAAGCAGATTACATTATAAATTGTTATTAAAAGCTGTTTATTTAAAATATACTAAATTATTTTCCACAATTAAGCACATTAGTATTAGAATATTTAGCATCAATTCATTTTATAAATTGAATTGCAAAGTTAGAAGTGTTTCTACCTCATGCCATGAGTTTCCTAAATAATTTCCATCAGTGTGAGCCACTGTGATGAGTGTTTTTATCGTGTCGATATTCTTCTGTTTCATTTCAGTAATACCAGAACTCACTGTAAGTAAGGTAAATCTGGCTAGTGCTTGGACATATGCATCTCTTTCCAGCTACAAGAAAAGAGAAAATTGTATTTACATGGTTGAAAATACAGCATACTGACTGGCCTCTAATTCATGTTGAACAAGCTATGTGTTTAGTAAATTTTAACAGACATGTCATTGATTACATACAAAACTAAAAAAATTATAATCTTAAAATAAGGCAGATAGTTCATAAATTTCTTAAACCTAGATAACAATCTGAAGTACCAATTCAATATGAGATTTTCAGTAGTCAACAAATGAATTCATACAGTGAAAATAAATTTAATGAAAAAAAATTTCAATTATATTAGCAAAAACCTGCTTTATAAATTTGTTCATCATTATAGCTAGGCTGTATTTTGTAATGTACTAAGTCCTAACATTCACAATGAAATATTAAATGGGTTAAGAAACGAAAGAATCTAGCTAAAAGTCATCCTTAAAGTNCATAAACTCCTAAAGAAAACTATCTTCATGGAAAGTATGTTAGGCACTTGGTTCTTTTAAAGATAACTAAGTTTTGAGGCTTAGGTTAAAAGGTATCTAAAATAAATACTTACAATGCTTAGAAACACCATATGGAATTACTCTATCAGAGCTTCTCAAAAATTATTCATTTAAATTCTATCACAAATTTAAAGCTGGTTTTTAAGGAAGTCAGAAAAAAAAATACTATGAACTGAATTATACTGATGGCGTATGTTTTCCAAACTGGTTATAAAGGTAAAATTCTTTTACCTGGATGCTGAAAATGCATGCAATTCTGATGGCACATCTTATCCCTTCTAGGCAAAGAGAGGCTACTTCAGTATCATCACAGTCCTGTAGACCCACACTGAATGCAGCCAGAAAAGGTGTCCAAGCCAGCTAGAACAATTAAAAATTGAAAACATACCATAAACATCAAGTGATAACTTAGATTCTTGGCATAGTAAGTGAGAAAGTTTTCTTAAAGAAAGGAGAAAATTATGTTTCTTGGGCTTAAATAAATGGAAACGATCATAAATTCAGTAATAACCTTAGGCTTATTTTAAGAACAGTATCTATAAATTATTCACAACAATGAAAACACAGGAATAGTCAACATTCATATAAAGTCTTATCACTGACTTAAAATTCAAGCAAGCACTGACTTTTGCAATAATCCAGATTCTTTAGTTCCAATACAATCCTTTAAATCATTTTCCTACTTGGCAACAAGCGACTGTAGGGAAAAGGGCTGGCTAAAGAAACCGACCCTGACCCTGGAGCCCAGAACTAGGGAAAGAAACAGAGCCTGGGTTTGGGACCTGAGCAAGAGAAATGAACACTTTATCCCCAAACCCAGAACTAAGGAAACATATCCTGACTCTGAAACCGGTACCATAGTAACACTCTTGGTCCCTAGAATCAGAGTCAGTGAAAGATATGTGACCTGGCATTATAACTAGTGTCAAAAGCTAAGTAAGGCCAGTGAAGGAAACGCAGGCTCACATCAGAGCCATCTCTGCCCTGTCCAACTGACTTGTAAAATCAACCAGTCAGAGCANGAAGTAGCTGCTCCTGGCCAAGTGACTTGTGAAACCAGCCAATCACAAAGCAGGAAAGTAGCACCCTGGCCCTGNAACCCAGGACCAGGGAAAGAAACACAGCCTGGGTTTGGGAGCTGAGCCAGAGAAATGAACACTTTATTCCCAAACCCAGAACCAAGGAAACATGCCCTGACTCTGAAATTAGTACCAAAGTAATACTCTTGGTCCCTAGAATCAAAGTTAGTGAAAGAAATGTGCCCTGACCTTAGAATTAGTGTCCAATGCCAAAAAAGGCCAGTGAAAGAAACAGAGTTTGGCTCTGAAATCAGGGCCATCTTTGCCCCTAGACTACAAAACTGACCAATCCCAGGGCAGGAAAAAAACTAGCCAATCCCTGTTGACTCCGCACCCAAGCCATCCTATATAAAACTGCCCTGCCTGGGCAGTTGTGAGCTGTTCTCGCCACCCTGGTAGGGGCAGCTACTCTCCTGGACGCCTCCTTCCCAAATAAATCTTTCTCAAAAGAGTTTTGGGTGTGAAGATCTTCATTCACTGGCACACAGAAGAACTTTGCTGAGAAGTCCCACAGTGGACTGAGCAAAGACGAGCTCAGTAACACTTTGCTNCAGTGGCAGAGGAGACTGCAACATTTCTGCAGGGGGTTCCCCTTTTGCAGAGTGAAGCAAGAAGTAACACCTTAGGCGAGAGAAGCAGAGCTCTGCTAGGAAGCCCCCTTAAGTGGGGGCTGAGCAAAGCTCAGCTGTAGCGGCTCTCCAGGAGAGAAGCAGGATTTCTATATCCTGTAGGGAGACCATCCAGGTATACACTAGGTATAGCCTGAATCTCCCAAACAGTCAGGATATCCTTCCCTGTTGAAGCAGTTCCAGGTCTGACTCGCCTGAGCAGTCAGAATAACTTCCCTTCCAGGGCTGGACTGTCTCTTTGCAGCCCCAGCCGTCAGAGCTGTTCTAAGCAGCTCAAGGTGTCTGGGATACCTTGCCCTCCAGGGCGGGATTGTTTCTTTGCAGCCCCAGCCATCAGCTGCCCTAGCAGCATCAAGCAAACTCCCGGAGTTGCAAAATCACTTATATTTTGGTGCCGAAACCCAGGACCAAGCCCACAGAGTTGCAAAGTTGCTTATAGTGATCCTACTTTTTCAAAGCCTGCTCTGCAAACATCATTCAGCCTTCCTTTTACTATTAAGTAGTTACATTAAGAAGCAATATTTGATTCCTAGTTGGACAATATTTTAAAATATTTAACACTCTATTCATTATACAGTTTGGAAGGGAGTACTTGTTTGAATTTTATACTCAGTAGGCCCTGGTCCACATCTATAATCTGAACACTTCATAGGCAGAGTCAGGACTGTGAGTTCAAGGCTCATTTGAGATAAATGGTGAGATGTTATCTCAAAAAGTAAAGGACTTGGTCAGGTAGCTCAATGGGAGAGCACTTACTTAGCATAGATAACAAACAGAAATCCACATAACTCTGAATGTCTGATATGAATTATGTTACTTTTAATAGTTCATTGAGCAGCAGAGCTATAAGTACATGAAGTTACAAAGATGAAAAATGTGATTTTACCAGAGTATTATAGAAATGATGAGATTAATTTTTATAGGTTCATGAAACTTGTAGCATTTCTAAGGAAAACAGAATTACTTGGAGCTTTTCTCCTAATGTTCAGAAAGTTGAAGGTAGAAGCTTAAAATATATAGACAGCACACAAGCTGCAGCACCTAGGTTCTTCCTAGGCCGCACTCTACATCTACAACACTTGAAGAGGCTGCTTTTGAGAGGATGTGCAAACATCAAGAACAGTATTCATCAATTACAAAGTAACCCATGGAAGCAGTAAATTACACATTCTGCTATAGAGAAAGTGTACTTCAAGTTAAAAACTGTGTTATATCTTAAGAAAAAAGACACATGCTTCTTACGTCAATGGGGAAAACATTTATCTTTATTAGGATTATGTTTGATCCAGGACAATGATTTCTCTATTAAATTATACCTAAATAATACTGAGTAGATAGTGAAACTACTGTTTGCACATTATTGTATAATCTTTCTGAAATAAGATTTAGCAAGTTACAAAAATTTCTCATTAATATATTTATATCCCTTAATATCATAAACCAAATTTTAGAAAATTAGAAATGTATTATCTAGTCCTGTNCCCCAACCAAGACTTATTTACTGAGGAATTACAACCAAGAACTATACTAGATATTAGGAATGAACATAGTCTCTTCCCTCATAAAATAATAATGCTTACGTTAAAAAAATGTGTGGTCAAGGACTTCAACATAAGTTGATACCTTGGTTTGGACAAATAAAAAGTATGGAATACGTTTGAACTCATTGGCACAGGAAAAAACTTTTCAAACAGGACTGAGATAGTACAGGCATTAAGACCAACAGTTAATAACTGGGACCACACAACACTAAAAAGGCTTCTGTATAGCAAAGGACACCACTATTCAAGAGAAGAGGAAGCCTACAGAAGGAGAAAAAAAAATCTATCAATTATCCATCTGACATAGGGTTAGTGTCTACAATATATGAAGAACTAAAAAAAACTGATAAAAATCCAATTGAAAAATGTGGCACAAAACTGAACAGAATTCTCAAAAGATGAAACACAAATGGCTGAGAAACACTTAAAGAAATGCTCAACATCCTTAGGCATTAGGGAAATGCAAATTAAGATTACTTTGAGATTTCGTCTTACACCTGTCAGAATGGCCAAAATCAATAAAATAAATGAAAGCTCATGCTGGTATGGATGTAGGGAAAGGGAATGCTCATCCATGGCTGGTGGAGGTGAAAACTTGTTCAGCCAGTATGGAAATCATTGAGGCAGTTCCTTAGGAAGATGGGAATCTATCTACCTCAGGACCCAGCTCTGCCACTTTTGGAAATATAGCCAAAGGATGCTCCATCCTACCACAGAGATACTTGCTTATCCATCTCCATCTCCACTGCTGCTCATTCAAAACAGACAGAAATTGGAAACAGCTTAGACATCTGCCAACAGATGATTGGCTAAAGAAAATGTGGTACACTTACACAATGGAATATTATTCAGCTGTTAAGAAAAATGAAATCATGAGCTTTGCAGGAAAATGGATAGGATTAAAAACAATCATTCTGAGTAAGGTAACCCAGACCCAGAAAGACAAATGTTGCACATTTCGTCTCATACAGGAGGTTAGCTTTATACTTTAGATATGTGTGTTTCATTTAGAAAAACTAACCCACAGAGGTTAGGTAGCTAGTAAAGGACCAGTGGAGAGGAGATCATCTTCCAAGGAATGGGAGACAAAGTCTAGTGCTATAAAGAGAAAATCAGAACAGGAGGTTTAAATGGGGGTGGTGGTGGAGGGCAGGGTAGAGGAGAAATATGGAGGGGATAACATACACTAAAGGCCCTTTGGAAAGCTATATTTAAACCTTCCTAAATATATATTCATATATAAAAGGAGTTCAAATGGAGTCACCAAAATGGGGACTAATACCCCAATTAGACATCATATACTACTAAATAAAACACCCAATACCAAGAATGGGTTTCATCTCTTTTAGTTGTTGGCCAATGTGACTCCACAGGATTCCTACCCCTCCTACCCTAAATAGTACAGGCTACTGACAATACTATTGCTTCTCCTCCACAACCTGACAGTTAAAACCCTATCACTGAAGACACCGCATACTGATGTCACAGAAAGGAGAAATCTAGCTGGTGCTCAGAGGGAAGCTCCAACTCTAAAGGTCAGTGTTTATAGTGCTGGAAGGTGCTAGATTTGCTACCAGAGGAGAAAAGGAATCATCTTAGCCAGCTACAATAGAGACCTGCCTAGAAAATATGCTCACTAGTGCATTAGTGGCAC
>LZPO01028941.1:0-19255 GCA_001675575.1 Neotoma lepida
CCTACCACAGTACTGAGAACAAAGCACCTACTGTGTACTTTGGTTTGTACTAGATACTTTGCAGACAAATGAATAACAGAGCATAAGCCTTCTGTGCTAGTTCTTCTTATATCAACTTGACACTGCTAGAGTTATCTGAAAGGAGGGAACCTTAATTGAGAAAATGCTTCCATAGTCCTGCTGTAAGACATTTTCTTAATTAGTGATTGATGGGTGAGGGCCCTGCCCTTTGGGGGTGGTGCCAGCCCTGGGCTGGTGGTCCTGGGTTCTATAAGCAAGTAGAAGCCATAAGAAGCAAGCCAGTAAGCAGCCCTCCTCCATGGCTTCTGCACCAGCTCCTGCCTCCAAGTTCCTACTTTGTTTGAGTCCCTGTCCTGACTTCCTTTGGTGAGGAACAGTGCTGTTAAAGTGTAAGCCTAATAAACCCTTTTCTCCCCAACTTGATTTTTGGTCACAGTGTCTCATTTTCACCAATAGAAACCCTAGCTAAGATACTTCCTCTTCCGTGAAGTTTGGAGAAAAGAATCTCAGAGTCAAGAAAATGTAAATCCCCAGTGAAGGGACACAAATGTTACAGTAACAGAGATAGCAGAAAATTCAGTCCTGGGCAGAACTCTGTGGACAGGACCCTTTGCAGGGTGTTTCTGGAGCCATCTGTAAAATAGGACACCAAGAACAGTACAGCTGGGTTAAAGTTTCTAGTTGCTTCCTGATGTAGCCTCTTCTGTGGTTTACAGGAGCGTGGGCTAAGCTCTTCTTGGGTGATTACAGGGCTCTGCAGCTATGTGCTTGCGCTTACATTGTTTATTTCAGAACATCTGGGCCATGATCTCTGGTCATGCCTGTGGAATAGATGAGGTCATCTCTTTGGATGCTTATATTGCTGAGGAATAATCAAAACCAATCACCAGAGCTGGAGACCTTTTCCCCGATTTTTTTCAGCACTTTCATATTTTCTTATCACCTAATGCTGCTTGGTCCAGCACCTTGAATGGAGTCTGCACTTGCCAAAATGGTTATTGAATTAACTTATGAGTATAATCTATCTCAACCTTTCCAGTGTCTCTCCTGCTTTGATGCAGAGAAAGAGAGAAAGAGAGAGACAGAGACAGAGATAGACAGAGACAGACAGCGACAGAGAGGCAGAGACAGACAGAGACAGAGAGACAGAGACAGACAATCTATCAGACTCTTCATCTTGTGGTCATTACTTCTCTTTCTAGAAACATCTTTCACAACTGGACAGGAATGGGCTCAGAACCACCGTGCACTTGCAAGGCTTACCTCCAAGGCTTGTTTGCAGCTCCTGAATGTTGTCACCTGCTCCATTTGCTCTTCTTTAGCTCTCCAGACACATCCTGAGTGTGGCTGGCTAGCTGGAGCTGCAGTGGTCTACAGGCAGCATATGGCCAAGGAAAGAAGAAAGTCTCAGCCATGGGACAACAGATCAGGCTTTCTTACTTTCCCTGACCACAACCTCTTTCTGCCTAAAAACATTTTCAGGACCCCAATGATATAAGCATAGAAAAACAAATCAAGCATTTACTAATATTAAATCATAAAGAAATTTATTTCATAAAAGTTTTTAGGCATACATATTTTTTTACATTTTTATGCTGAGATGGTTATGCTTGTTTAGTTTTTATTTATTTGCTTGCTTATTTATTTATTTATTTATTTTGAGACAGGGTTTCTCTGTGTAGCCTTGGCTGTCCTGAAAATCACTCTGTAGACCAGTCTGGCCTTAAACTCAGAGATTTGCCTGCCTCTGCCTCCAGATTGCTGAGATTAGAAGTGTGTGCCACCACCGCCCAGTATACTTACTTAATTTTAAATAAAGTATTAAATTTTATGTTAAAATATAAAATATTAAATAGTGAATATTTGATATTTCAGAATGTAGCCTCACAGGCACGTCCAACCTGTTGGCATTCTCACATGACTTGTTCTTTTAACTGTGAGTATTGTGTGTACATCTGTGTGTGGAGGATGGGGGTAGATATGTGTGCATGAGTGCAGGTAGCCTCAGAGGCCAGAAGAGAGTATTGGATCCCCTGGAACTAAAGTTACAGACATTTGTGAGCTTCCCAAAGTGGATTCTGGGAACTGAACTCAGGCCCTCTACAAGGTCAGTTCTCTACCTTTAACTGCTGAGCCATCTCTTCAGCCTTTCTAACACAAATCTGTCATCTAAAAAGTTAATGCTGGAGAGTTGCCCATAGGGTCATAAAAGCAAACATAAATGTCTCCTAATGGCTTAAGTAAGTTTTTGAGTTTGTGTTAGACTACATTCATAACTCTCCTTGTCTGTATGTGGCCATGTATGTGGTATGTATTGGACAGACTTAATAGAACATCTACAGTGTTTGCCCAAGACGATTGATGCTTAGATTTTATAGTAATCAATGTTGAGAATCATTTTGCATAAATATATAGTATAAAACTGTAGAAGTATATTTAGGGCCATTTCAGAAATTCTTGACATTCTGCGCTAATCTCAAGACAAAATTCATTTAATGACTTTAAAAAAAATGAAATTCAACACAGCAGCTCAAACCACAAATTAAATATTCTAGCACAGTACAATTTTAAAAATGTACTAATTTGATACTTACATGCTGAAGATTGGTTCTAGGAAAACATTCAAAGTCTTTGTTTTCCCCCATTAACCACCACGATTCTAAAAGAGCGACAAACTGCGTACACAGTAATAGCACTCTAAGCCCGAGGACACAATGGTTTGGAATCTGAGTAGAGGCAGTGCAGGCAGCACTTGATGATGCTGCATGGGATGGTGGGATGTACAGTGCAGAGTGAGCATGCTGTGGAGAGTGAGCACGCTGTGGTTGAGAACCAAGGCAGCAGTGAAGTCACACAGAGCAAAACAGCTGAGTCCTGAGTCCAGAAACACTACACATTTGATTGTGAATTAAATTTTGGTCATTATGTCTTCAAAAACTTCATACTGTTGCCATACTTTTCATCATACTCATTCAGTCACATGACCCTATGTGAGGCAGGGACCCACAGTTAAAAGGCTGGTGGGTAGACTGGACGCTCAGGTGACAGGCTTATGCATCACTGAACAGTAGAACTTGGAACATCTCTCCTTGGTAACTCTATCCTTTGGTGTCTTTATGATCATCCTCTGCTTTCAATTTATGTATTTATTTAATTTCTAGTCATGTGGCCAAGGAGCAGCACAGGCAGGAATAGTCTCCTTGTGGCAGCATATGGCTTGTGGTATGCTTGGATGCTTTCTTCCCCATCACAGGCTTGTCAAGTAGTCTCTTTGGGAAGCACGTGTCTTAGGGCAAATTGATCCTAACACTCTTGTTTGCATCCATCCTCCGTCTGACTCCAACAGGAGGGTGGGATCAGTGAGAATTTGGAAGGGCTCCTGCTGAGTGACACATCTGACAAGGAATCACTGCTTCCCAAAGTAAAGTCCATCATGAAGCATGGACACGTAACTTTTCCTCACTAGAAAGGGACAAAGAGAAGAGGGGCCAGAAGGCACTTCACTGGCAGTTCTGACTAGAAAGAAGCAAGAATTCTGGGAAAAGATGGAGGCACAGCATTGCTAAGAGGACCAGCAGTGCTATTGGTGACTTCTGAAGGGACACTCGGATGCTGAAGAGTCAGAAAGTCAGTGGGTGGAGGACCATCTGCTGGCCCAGCTTCTTGCTGATGTCAGGATGGTCTCTTAACATGTTTGGACACTCCTCCAGTTTTAGGATGGCAAGGACCAGGACACATTCTTGGAACAGAGCACCAAATCTAAGGGAGGAAAATAAACTAAGGTCCAGAAAGCTCAATGAACCTTAAAGTAGAACACTGAAAACCTGGCACACCCCACCCAGCCTGCTTTGACTTCAGTCTCAGCTTCAGGGCTGTATGGTCCCACTGCCAATGTGCTTTGTAGGGATTTGGCCTTATGACCAAAGGAGGATTCCAACTGGTAGTAGGTGAATCACAAAGGCATGTATGTGTCCTGGGTATTTTACAAGACAGCAAGCTAAGATAAGACCATGTGTGATCAGGAAGCAGTAGCATTGTGGGTAGAAACAACCCCACATCCATCAGCCACTTTAACAGGAAGGACAATGGCTTAAATCTCAGTCCCACTCACTCAGCAGGCTGCACAATGCCTTTGCTCAGGGCAGTTGTGCTGGGAAGACCTTTTATCTGAGGTATGTAAACAGAGAGGAAAGATAGATTCTGCCAAGGATTGTCTAGCACAAGTGGAGGCTACAATATTGCTCTCGAGTGCTAGCACATGAACATATCTTCACAGGAGACTATTTACACTTCTATCATACAAGCAGTTAAAACTTGAAAATATATTTAGGAAAGAGTGATAAGCCGAAGAAAATCTGCACCTTCCTCTGCGTGGGCCCAACCACTGCAGTTTTGTGCTCATCATGCGCATCATTTGTAGTAACCCCTCTGTTACAGTACTTTCCATACTCTGACGTTCACTTTGTCTAACGTCTATATCTGCTCTTTTTAAAAAATCATCATCAACTCTTGATTTTTATTTTATCCTTAAAAACAGACTACTGTTATTACAGTGTTGGTAAGTGATACCGGATGTGGCCAAGCAGAACACCTCTAGTCTGGCCACATTCAGATCTTTCGAGCACTTCTGGCATGGCAAGATGCTTCAACTTCCTCTCCTACTTTCCCAACCCAGCCCTGGATGAACTCTCTCCAAGGGACTGTTCTTCTTCTCAACCTTTCCATGTATTATTTCTCCCAGCCGTCTTTCCCCTGCTTCTCTCTAGGAGGGCTACAGACTCCTGGCTTGGGCTTAGAGAAGATTCAGACATTTCTTAGCACTTCAGGGAGCTAGGGGCAGATTTCCCTGGAAAGGTCCCAAGTTTTTTAGACATTCTGAAGCATTCTACGTGGTGATAAAACAGACTCACCTTCAACACCAAGAGCAGGCAGCTGGGAGCAAACTGTAGCTCCCCATAAGCCAGCCACTTTTCCGGTTCAGACTCCTTAGAGTCCTCAAGAGATCATGAGTCAAGCTGGAAGAATCCATTGCAAGCCACCATGAAGCTGTGGGACATAATAGTGTCAACAGGACACAGAGAGCCCCCTCCCAGGAGCCCCAGGCAGTATCAGAGAAGGACTCTAAATTCTGTATCATCACAAACTCCATGGAGCTTTGAAACCTGAGACATCATTACTGTGATTGCAGGGGAGTGTGACTGTTGGACACATTGGAAAGGACCACTGTGTGTCTGTGAGTGTGCTGGCCTGGAACCAGGTATGGACCACAATCTCAGGAGCCAGACAGCAGTAGAGGGTATCTACGTGGGGAGAGACGAAGAGAGGTCAAGAGCTGATGAAGTCTTGGTTATTGCCATTGGTATAGCTTCGGCAACAGAAATATGGAGTGTTTCCAGGACTAGGAATTGGGAAATGAGTGAAGAGAGAGATTCATCTTATTCTAAATCTACCCCCTCACTCTGCCAGAAAAAAAATCATCATGAAAATTTCTTTCTAGACCAGTACCTCTTGACTAGGAGGAGTGATTGTGTAGCACGGAATATTTGACAATTTCTGGGCATCTTTTGCTTTTCACAAAAGATAACAAGACTGTCATCATTGTACCCAAGAAACCCACCCCATCCCTCAAACAATTACCTGGCTTAAAGTGTTCATCTATTTTGCCAAGCTGGAGAAATAAGATTTTAACTGCAAGGCTCCTGTTGATGTAGAAAATTGGTCATAAAAACATGAACATGTCTCTGTTTATGGTATATGTTGCAAACCCTTTGCAGTTTATTTTTGTGGTTATGTTTCATACCTATGGAACTGGTGTTATATACTTGAATCTATCAATGTTCAGATTATGTCAAAATACACTATTTCTAATGTAGTCACTGCAGTTTTTACTACTCCAGACTTGTATAACCACTCACTTCTCTTATGCTGTCTTCTGTTTTAACTAACTAGAGTTTATTGTGTGATGGGTGGATGGAGGGTTTCAATTTATTAGTTTCCTTAAAAGGACAGTGGTTGACCAACATACAATGAAACATTTCTGCCCTCTTCCCACTTTGCACTTGGTGAGATGTAACAAAGATGCCCATGCCTCAGACCTTTGGGAACTGGCAAAACCTTCTCTTGTCTGATTAAATGTTGACAGAATGTACAGAAAGCATGCACTGCAGCTTCCTCCTTCAGATATTGACATCCTGAGACTCCTCTCTACAGAGACCTCCCAACCCTCCTCCTGTGGTGTATGTAATAACCAGACTGAGTTTCCCAGGTGTTATGTAGGAGGTACTGTTCCATCAGATGATACACAGCCTACTCAACCCCAGTTTTCTTGTATGGGTCACTGTCCTTTCTTCATTCTCTTGTTGCTCCAGCCGGTCTTCCTGAACCAAACAGTGCCACACAAGACAGCTCTCCCACTCCTAGCTGGGCAACTTTTACCTTTTGGGAAAGCTGTTGCCTTCTTAAAGTGTCTTTGTGTAACTGGTTTCTTCAGCTTGTCAATGATTTATTTATGTCTAAAGAACCCTGTCAGATTACAGTGGCCACACCTTTTCCACTCCTGGTTGTGCAGTGCCAGGGGTTGTGGTGGGGTGATGGTGGTGGTGGTGGTAGAAGGGTAAGTGAGTGGTAGGGCATGTCGGATGGGGTGGTGGTGTCCCAGGCTAGAAGTTAGCAGCTCCGTAAGATTGCCAGCACAAGTCAGCAAACTCATAGTCAAGGCTCGTCTGGTACTATCTTGGGAACTGAAAGTGGCTTTAAAATCCTGTTGCCATTCTTCCATGTCGTTCCAGGCTCCTTTTACAACTGAAGTGGGAATTCCACCTGTAGGAATGCAGAGGTTTAACGATACAATTCTATGAGCTGCAGAGACTCATGGAACCACATCCCAAGCAAGATACAAGACATCCCTGCCATTCTAGAAAGTTCTGTCACTCCTTCCTAGTCACTCTTCATTCTCCCCTAGGCTGTTCCACTTTGTATGCTGTGTACTGATCCTTCCTAATGTAGAATTTTATATAAAGGGAACCACAGTGTCTCCTCTCCAGGGTTACTCCTCTTGTTAAAGCCAGGCTGGTTTTGAGATGCAGCTACATTGTCCCACAGATCTGCCGTTCATTCTCTCCTGTTGCCAGGTAGCATACTAGTACATAAAAATACAAGCTTGTAGACTCAGTCTTCTTGGGTGAACACTCAGAGGTTTTCCCATTTTTATTGTTATGAATGCAGCCAGTGAACACTGCTGCACAAGTCTATCTCAATGAAGCACAGTAATACAGCTCCTCTTCCTTCTCAAAACACACTGAATGACGAGCCACATAAGTCACTGAGACATGTTGGAATTTAACAGACTCCTCCAAACACTTCCCATCTGCATCTAGATCTAAAGATTCGGTGAAAATGGTATTTTAAGAAGTTTGAGTTGCATGTAGGCCGTCTCCCTATTTTAGCACTGAAGTTATTTCTAGGCTAATGCAGTCAGGATAACTCATAGCCTTTGTTGAACAGATTTTGTAATGCAGAATGCTCTTTAAAATCATGTTTAAAGCAGGGCGGTGGTGGCACACGCCTTTAATCCCAGCGCTTGGGAAGCAGAGGCAGGTGGATCCATGTCAGTTCGAGGCCAGCCTGGTCTACAGAGCAAGTTCCAGGACAGGCTCCAAAGCTACACAAAGAAACTCTGTCTTTAAAACAAACAAACAAACAAACAAACAAATCATGTTTAAAAACACCATTCAGGACTGGAGAGATGGCTCAGTGGTTAAGAACACTTGTTACTCTTTCAGAAGATCTGGGTTCTGTTCCCAGCACCTAAATGGTAGCTCACAACCATCCATAAATGCAGTTTCAGAGGACCTGGACCTGGTGATCTTTTCTGACCTCCTCTGAGACCAGACAGACAGGTAGTACATGTACATAAATGCAAGCAAAACAAGTACTCACACAAAATGAAAATAAATACATCTGAAAATAAACATAATTTAAAACAAAGCCAAAAAGATAACTGGTCATCATCTATTGCTCTTTTTAGTGTTTGAGTCCAAATAATATTTAAATTATGGTTTGTGTGTTTGCACCGTGCATTAAACTCACCGGTATTTTCTTCTCTGAGTTATTTTTGTCAGCTTTCTTCATGAGGTTGATGTTAGCATCCTAAACTGGATGTTTATTTTCTGCTTCTCTGTAGGAGCTCAGATAGCAAAGAAATCATTCTTTGAATATTTGAGATATTGCAATTGTGAACCTCTCTGTGTCTGGCTTTTAAAAAAGAGTTCTGTGATGGAATTTTCAAGTTGTCAAGGTCACTGCTCAGTGCAGATTTGCTATATCATCTTCAAGTAATTTATCCCGTGACAATTTCCTTGAAAAGTATAGACTTCACCAAGGTCATCTAATCTGCTGGCTTAGGTTTGCAAAGGACAGTCTCTCATTCCTCTGACATCTCATTTGCATCCAGGCTCATAGCCACCTATTCATACTGCAGATGGATATTTTAGGAGCTTTTTGAACTCACAATACATAGTGGTTATAGTCTCCAATTTTTCCATTTGTTTTGATTTGATTCCTTTTTCTGTTCGCTCCTCACAGATCAAGTTCTTACATGTATGCACTCCCGTTAGTTTCTGGTGTTTTAAGTCTGTGGTGTTCCTGCCTCCCCGCCTCCTCCCACCCAATTACCTTATGATGCTTCCTCCAGCTTCTGACACAGACTGCCAATTTCAGTCATTTTAATTCTTTCTTGCTTTACAATAGAGGATCTACGCTCCAAATTTCCAATGAATTCATCCCTGGCATGTTTTGATGTAATCACCCTGGTGCACTATTACCAGAACTGTTCTAATTGTACATTATAGAACTCCACAAATTGTTATTGAACTGTGTGGATGAAGATAATATGCATGAATAAGTACTAAAGATATTTGTATTAAATAAAATAGTAACAATCTGACATCTCCAAAATCAATTGAATTTCATTGACTTAGTCACTCATTCAGCAAGTGTTTACAATTACCCAACAAGTGGGAAATTTTTTGAAAAATACATTGTTGTAGAGAGATATTTGAATACATGACCAAAGTATAGATTGATGTATAATAAAAAATGATACTAAATATATTTATATAGATATGTAGATATGCATACAGGTGTGGGAAAATTAGTAAACCCATACATGACTATAAACATATGATAGAATAATAATTAATTTTAAACATGTTTTCCTTTTGGTTATTTCTATTTGTTCTTTTTATACAACAGATATTGAATTTTTAATATTGATTTTTTTAAATGTGGCTTTTTTATTTATTTTTTAAACCCTAGTATCAGACATGGGAAGCCTCATGTTGTAGTTCCTTCTTGACATGGTATTTATATTTCAAAGAATGTTGTTTGAACAAGTAATTCAAGATACAGCATACATTTAGGAAAGGATTATTTAATGCAAGGTTACAAAAAAATAACAATGCTTTAGCAACAAGAAGCAACAGATAAAATGTACAAAGTGTTTGTACATTGTGTTATATCCACAATAACACTATATCCTGAAAATACTTAAATGAAAAAGTTGTTAACAAATATGAAATGTTTATACTTAAAATCAAAAGTGTACTTGTATCATCATAAAATGTTTGAATCTTATGCATCCTTTGAAGTGTTTATTTCTGAGCCACATCATGGGTTTCTTGTCTGCTTTTGTTGATGCTTCTCTTGAGTTTTTACTGTAAGTTTTCATTCTCTGTAAAGCTATCACCTCCTGTCATCATCCTTATCACTGCTATTATTACAGGCTTGAGGATTAAATGCAGGGTTTCAGGCACACCGGGTTCCACCACTGAGCCTCATTCCCAGAGCTTCATAATGATTTGCTTCATTAAGATTTGATTGATTGATTGATTGACTGATTGTGAGCCTCTCTATGTGAGTGTATGCACACACCTGAGTGTGAGTGTACACACTGAAACATGCACAGAAGTCAGAAGATGGTGTGAGATCCTTCAGAACTGGTTTTAGGCTTTTGTGGCTGGCTTGTTATGTAGGTGCTTGGATCTGAACTCATTTTCATGACGCTACAACAAGCACTCTTAGTCTCTGAGCTATTTCTATAGCTCTGCAATGTGGTTTTAAAAAGACAAATTCATCCTGCAAAGGATAAATAAGTGGTGACAAAATCTGGATACTGTTAGTCATTGACTTATTTTTAAGATTCATTTTTAGTTTTAATTGTGTGTGTGTGTGTGTGTGTGTGTTTGCATATGTATGTGTGCATGTATGCTGGTATCTCTGGAGACCAGAGACATTAGATCTCCTGGAGCTGGAATTTCAGAAGGCTTTGAGGCATCAGACATGGGGTCTGGAAAATAAACTAAGATCCTCTACAAGAGGAGCATGTAATCTTAACAGCTGATTCATCTCTCGAGGCCCAGTCATTGACTCCTCAATGTTCATTTCTCGTTTAATCCCAGTTTAGGAGAAGGCTTTTAATTTTTCTTCTAACTCTCATAAAATTTAAATAAAATATCAATATATAAAATATGAGGCTATGGAAGTTTTACTGTGAGTTTGAGCCAATACATGTATGTATGTAGACCTTTCCTACAATGGATTAGGAAAATTTTAACTTACAAGGCAATCATTATTACTGCCAATGAAACAGAAGAGATGCATCTTTTTCTTATTAATGACCAAATATCTTGTTCTTAGCTAACCCAGAGACACACCAGTTGGTGTCCACTGACCAGCCTACTATCACCCAGAGATGGACTACGAAGTCTCTGATGGAAAGAGTGGTAATGAATGGACCCACACACAGATTTGTCTTGGGAAAACTGGGGCTTTGGTGAAGTTATCATGGAATAATGATGACATTAAGATGACTGAAGTTTCCACATTGTTAGTTATTTCTGAGAGTTGTTTGGTGAACCACATCGAATAAGTATATCATATGAAATAATATCTATCTATCCACCTCTGCTGTCTGATTGTCTTGTATAGTAGGGCAAGTCGGAACAGCATGGGAGTGATGACCAGAGTGGGAAGACTGGATGTTTTCTAACTCTACAATAGGTGGAAATTAATATTTTTGAACTATTTCTTATCTTAAAAAAGAATTAATGCCAAGGCCATTAGTATTTATCCAGAGAGTCACTGTTGGGATTCACTGAAGTAGTAAATACCATGTTAAATCTTTGTATAGCTCTGCTGATGAGTTTTAACTGTGAACTTGACTCAGCATACAATTCCTGGGAAGAGAGTCTCAATGAGAAGTTATCTAGATCACGTTGGCTTATTGGCATGTCTGTGGAGGACTGTCTTGATTGCTAATTGATGTAGGAATATCCAGCCCATTGTGGGAGGCACCATTCCCTAGGCAGGGTCTCCTGAATAGTAGGAAAGAGAAAGCTACCTGAGAGTAGGCATGGAAGTATGCACTTATTCTCTCTCTGCTCTTAACTCTCTTAATTGTAAATGTGATACATTAAGTTCCTACCTGAACCTCCCCACAATAATGAACTGTAACCTGGAATTGTGAGCCAAGTAAACCGTTTCTTCCCTGAGTTGCTTTTTGCCAAGTATTTCTCATAGCAACACAAAAGAAAGACAAAAATAAAAGTAAAAAAATCATACATAGTTGAGCCAAAAGGTTCAGTGTTTATATCAAAGGATATAAACATTATTTACAAATGTAGAAGAATTTTCAAAACAGCCTAAAATAGTCTCATAACTGGATCATAAATGGTTAAGCCACTGTATGCATGCTCAATGGAGTATTACCTAGCTTACCAGTGAGCCATGGGGCAGAGTTTTCAGTAAAGGCCAATTCCAGAAATACAAAGTCAGAAGGGCACACAAGGTGCTAAACCCTACTAGTAATATGAACACATAACAAAATAGGCAAAAATAAAAGTGCATAGATGCTGAGGAGGGAAGTGTATAACAGTTTACCAACTGGCTTCTGTGGGTTGTATGGACATTACTGTCTGCATAATTTTCTTTTTCCTCTGTTTTCCATAATGAGGTGATATACTAGTGTATATTTTGAAGGCAGATGAAAAATAAAATTTCTGTTGTAAAGATGTTTCCAGAATGTCTGGATGTTTTATCAGTTTCAAAACTCCTTTTGTGCACGAAACTGTGAGAGGATAAGAAATTAGACCTCCTCTTTATGTATTCCTTTATCATTGTCAAAGGTTTGTCTTTTAAATTTTAAAATATGTGCCCTAAATCATTTATAGATACACAAGAGATTTATAAAGATAAGTTGTATCTTAAGAATTGGTAGGGGCAATTTCTATGCATCACCTCTAAGGGGTTTGATGATGGGACAAAAGCCATCACTACAGCTTCAGGAGCAACTGTTTCTTGTTCCATGCCTGTCACCTGGCTCATTGAAGGTTTAATGGAAAGTCACTTGCTTTCTTCACTTACTTTTAAGTGCTGTCCACCTCTCACTCTGCTATCCGTGTGTTACAGGATGTGACAGAATGTCAAGGGGGTGATAAGCCCAGCACTGTGGTGAGAAGACCCAGGTTCTAGTCCACCTCTACAGCTTGCCAGTTAGATGACTTTGAACTGGTCCTTACCCAAGTTTCTAGAACAGAATTAAAAGTAGTGATAATAGTACTTATTCACAAGGTCACTGTGGACATTAAATGAAGTAATGCACCCCATAGTAAACGTTCAGCCACATTATTAATGTGTCCCATTTGTATAATTTGGCTCTATTCTTAATTATCCCTAGTTTCAGTTTGTATTTTAAAAGGTACTAGTATGGGTGGGGTGTGTGACTCAGTGGTAGAGTGCTTCCATGGAGTGTGAAGTGCTATGTTCAGTTCCCAGTATAGCAAGAGCAAAAGGCACCTGTGCTTCCTGTTAACGTCTCTTCTATGGCGTCATGACCTTAGTACTTCCATCTTGTCAACTTGGGCTTCCATTGGACTTTGCTTATTTTAGAAACTACCAATTTTTGAAAAATGTATCTGAGGTCCTAAACTTACGCTTTTTGATCATTTGTACCTTGATGAATTAATATTTAATTGCTCTAGAAGCTATTGTATTCTCTTGGGTATATTTCTTTACCTGTAAAATAATAAGTTCATTAATATGGCTGTCTTCTACAACAGCATTTCCTGTATCTTTTTTATTCAGTGGGACCAAGACTTGTCCTGAGGTGCTGAGTTCCAAACCAGCTCCCAGATGGTGTAGTGATGCTGGCCTGGGGACCACACTTTAAGGACATTTGTAAGGTGTCCTCAATCCCTGTACGTCATCAGTTGCAATGATCCTCTCCATGACACACGTATTACATGAAGCAAGGTTCTTAGCCCTTCTCAACTTCCTTTACTTCAGTGGAAAACTAAGTTAATGCTCACTTTCTAAGAACTTCGGCGTTAGATGATATACTTGAACTTATGGGAAATAGTGGAAGGCATGATGCAGGTGTGCTAAGTGGACATTGCTTTTCATTGCTTCTCTGTGGACGGAAATGGGTTATATGATTTAGCCCCTGGCACAATGAGCCTCATTTTTTATACTTGAAGTGAAGAACACTAACTATCTAGGATTCACTGAAGATATGAAGGACATATTTGGATGTAGGACGCCAAGCTATTAACGCAATGGCCTCCCATTCTCCCTCCAACCATAGCTTTACTTTTTACTGTTTGCTTCACATATGATCAACATAGAGCCAAAATATTAAATAAAAATTCAGAAATAACTCAAACTTTGAGTATATTTTATTAGAGTATGATATTATTATTCTACATTATCGTGTTATTGATGTCAACCTTGTTAAAGATTTTAGGGCAAAGGCCTGGGCTCCAGAAGTAGGTTTAGCCCCATCTAGTTTGCTAACTAAAGAGACAAGTCATGGTGAAAGGAGAGGAAGGAGATGGATTTGATATGCCCACGTTAGGAAGAGGAACAAGCAAGAGGTCCAGTGACTCCAAGTCCTTGAAGGTATTGACATGAGCTTCCAGTTTAAGCAGAATGAGAATGAGGACAATGGGGGAGGAGGTCTGCAGTTAAGCGGTCTTGATCAAGGTGTGTCTGGTGGGTCATTGCCTCCACTCTGCCTCTCCAAGGTAGTCCAAAGAGGTCCTTATCATTGTTGTCACTTGTAGAGAACATTCTGCTTTTCAGAAGATGGAGACTTCTGCTCCAGCGTGTAGACTTCAAGGTTTGGATGTTTCCAGAATCCAAAGTGACTGAAGGTTCAGGGCAATGACTTATTCCTACTCAGCCTCAACAGACTGTGAGATAGGTTAGCCAGACAGTTCTTGAATGGTTAACTTCTCCAAGTGCAGTGGTGAACAGTTGACTTGAAGGAGATTGCCACAAAATAAAGGCAGAGAGGCAGGGCTTCTGCTTGGCAGTTAGCTTTCCAGTGAGCTTGTCCTGACTAGTTTTATGTCAACTGGACAAAAGCTAGAGTCACCAGAGAGGAGGAAGCCTCAATTGAGAAAATGCCTCTATAAGATCAGGTTACAGGCAAGCCTGGAGAGCATTTTCTTAACTAGTGATTGGTGATGAAGGGCCCAGCCCATTGTGGGTGGGGCCACCCCTGGGCAGGTGGTCCTGAGCTCTATCTATAAGAAAGCAGACCAAATGAACAAGCCAAAAGAAGCAAGCCAGTAAGCAGTAGCTCTACATGGCCTCTGCATCAGCTGCTGCTTCCAGGTTCCTGCCCTGTTTGAGTTCTTGTCCTGACATCCTTCAGTGATGAACTATGATATGGAAGCATAAGCCAAATAAACCCTTTCCTCTACAAGTTGCTTTGGTCATGGTGTTTCATCAGAGCAATAGTGACCCTGACTAGCCACAGCCCAACTGAGGAGCTGATACTTTTTGGCAAGAGCAGAGTCTAATTGGCAGCTTCAATCTCTTAATGTCCCTAACAAATCTTATCGTGGGTATACATGGATGAGCACAGTGTGTGGAGGGCTAAGTGCAATCCGTGGTGGTAGTCACACACTGAGAGGGTCTTGGAGCTTATACTCTATGGATGAATTACTGCTGAAGTAGCTTGTGTTTGCTGTTTAGTGACTTTGAGCCAGGTGTATGTAACTCAGGTGGGCTAACCCTTAAACACTGATTTGCTTGACTTGTCTTTTTGTTGTTAGTGGTAGTTTTTTGGGTACCTTTCCCAAACTTCTATGATCAAATATCCATCATTTGTAGAGAGGCCTTCTCCATGTTCAGGTTTCCCCCAAATCAACATGCCAGCCCTCACAACATATGAAGAAGGCCTCTATAATCTCATTATTAAAAGAGGTAATTTTAGAGCATAGGAGATGACTCAACTGATAAAGTATTTGCCTTCAAACACAAGGACTGGATTTCACTACCCTAAACCCATGCTCAAAAGCCAGGTGTAGTGATGTCCTCTTGAAATCCCAGCACTGGGAAGGCAGAGTCAGGTAAATGCTCAGAGTTCAATGGCCAGCCAGCATGGTGAATTCTAGACCAATGAGACCCTCCCCCTACTTCTTACACACATGTGCGCCCCCCCCATAAAAAATTCTAAGCTGGATGCATCCTGAGAAATGACACACAAGGTTGTCTTCTGGCACAAACACACATCACACATTTATATTTGACATAATAGTAGTAAGAAACAATGCAGATGGTGGTGGCTTATAAATGGCCTTTAGGCTTGTCAGCAGTTTGCAGCTAAAGCAAGAAAACCTATGTGAATGAGAATTCCTGGAAAGAAGGCATGTCTGCAAAGACTGATTGACTAATTAGAACCACAGTGATGAGTGAGGTTGGAATGGTGCAGATCCAGAGCCTAATAATACTTTATCTTGGGCTAACTTTTGCCCCCTAAATAGCCATTTCTTGCCCACCCCTGTGTTGGATGTAACATCCTGTGATTAACAGATAAAAATCTTTTAGAGTTTATTAATTTAGTAGACAACTAGATTTCATTAACCCAAAAGCTAAGCTGTCATCAGATAGCATCTGAGGCCTATAGAACTTCCCTCACGGAAACAGCAATTTTGCTGTAATTGGCCTCTCTGATGTTTCCACCAGCATATTTTTAAAATGCCTGGATTTATAACTCTCTGTGTTCTGTTACTGCTATAATACTCCATGAAAGTGCTTCCACACTGGAACATTACATTTGGGGAAACCTAAATGCATGTCCCTGGGCCATGGTCACAAATAATTTGGCTTCCAGAATAAACTGTATCTTTTATTCCTTTGGGGTGAGAGCTGTTTCTTTCAACCATACCTGACAGGGGGAGGAAATTCCTCTAATAAGTCAAGTGGATGCATCAGGGTGAGGTTATGGTATCTGGAGAAAACAGAAGTGGTGAACTCCCTTCTGTGGATATGACGTTACCCATCTCACATTGCTTCTATGAAGATTAAATGAAATAATGCTAGGAACTGGCATTACCTTTAAAATACTCTTTGCACACAGATTGGCCAGTGGCTCCTGTTTCTCAGCTAAAGCCCATTTGATGTAGTCTGGCTTTTTAAACACTATGAAGAAGTGAGAGATCTGCCTGTGGGCTTTTCCCTTCTGTTACATAAGGAAAAGTTGCCGTCCAGGTTTCCAGCCCTGTAGTGATGACTTTAGCACAGAGGGCTCTCCAGGTACAGGCAGTGTTCTCAAGGCAAGTGCAAACAAAGGCTTGTTTTTAGCCATGGAAACGCAATCATTCCCATGCTCGAATATGCTTTACATTACTTAGAAGGGAGTTTATTGGCTCCGGGTCTGTTGTGTCACCGAGGAAACCATGGAGTGCTGTTAAAACACTAATGAGAAAAACAGTTCAGGCAGCCCCAGACTGAGGGGAGCCTCAGGTAGCCTGGCAGAGGGAAGTCCCCAGTGATATACTCAGGAAGCTGAAGTGGGGTGGGGCTGCCTAGAAGGCATTGTGGAGTCACTTGGGGGAAAGAATGCAAAGCCAGAAAAATGATGGCATTAACAGTGAATGCATTTTTTTTCTTGTTTGGGAAACAAATTTTTCTTTCCTAAATGGCCTGGTGTCTTTGAGGTCTCATATTTCAGTGTTTCTAGTCAATGTCTTACATGTGGGAGAGAGTCCCAAATCCCCAAACTGACTAGAGGACATGGTCACAGGTCCCTGCAAGAAGAAGAGAAATCAGCATTTTGTGAGCAGATTGACCATGGCTTATGCCTTGTCATCACAGGCAGAGAAAGAAGAGTCAGACAAAGGGCAGACCTTTTGACATTCAAATTGGCCAAGTTGACCTCACTCTCCTAAGCTCAGATCTGCTAATTTCAGAGACTTTTATCACACTTTCGGTGCAAAAAACATTGCCAATACTGTAATTATTAAGTTGAAGTAATCAACACTAAAGATACCACTGAGCAGCAGGAGGCAAACTCTCAGCACTTGAACTAGGATATTGTCCTCTTCCTGCTTGAAGGATGTGTGGAAGTGAGGTGACCCAGCTGGTGCAGCTAAGTGCAGCACCCAGCAGAGCAGGAGTTGAGTCACAGGACACACCCTATCCTCATTCAGGCAACTCCTCTGATACAAGGTGGTGTCTGGAGTCTGTCCGACCTTCTTGACTCTAGGAAAGGTCTACAGTTGTTTCTTCCCTGCCAGGAGCCTGGTCACTCTTGCATTTACCCTCAGGATGCTTTCTTAGCCATGTGCTCCCAAATGGTGCACAGGCAATCCAGAAAAGTAGAAATGTAAAACCTACTGTGAACATGAGGCTACAAAAATAAATAGTAAGTAAATCCTCGCAAGTGGCAAAGAAGGAAATAAATACTAAGATAACAAGTAAATGTATGCAAAAGACCAAAACCAGCCGTTGATTCTTTGAAACAAGTAATGTAACAGAGCCCAGGCAAACCAGAACTGTAGTGCCAAGGGACCTTTATTTAAAAACCCAAACAGACCTGATGTGTGGGCAAACAAAATGTTTGGAAAATTTCAAAGAAGCAATGAAAACGTCATAAGAGACTTTGGAGGAAGGAACCAACATTACCTCACACTCCCACATCAGCAGAACCCAGACTTAACCACAGCCCTTACACTTGCAGTTCATAGGCTGTGAACAGCACGCTCTCCTGAACAACCTCCTGAACAATGTGTGTGTGTGGTATGCCAACCTCATGTGCCCTAGCCCCATCCACTCTGATATTGTGCAATATGGGCCTTTTCCAACTATCATCCTTCTGTTTTCTGTTCTCTACAATGGGTCACTGATACCTCAATGTTCCCTGAAGTCCCAGACCGTGAAGACCTCCGTTTCTTCTCCACCCACTCACCAACTCTGCTATTATCTATGAAGCATGGCTGTCTAAGGTAGGTCAGCCCCTACAACTCAGTTCCACATGTATACACAAAAATGACTGCTGAATACCTGTAAGATGGTAAACATGGTTAGCACAGTGGGGCAGTGATAGTCTTGTTCTCTTTTCTCATGGAGTTTTCTGTGATTCTTATATAGATTCCTACATAAAGTCTGTATTGTATTGATTATTTCTGTTTTAATTCCAAAAGAAGACATTAGAACATTCTCACTTTACACTTACACTATTCAAAACCCAACTTTATAGAATTTAATAGAATTTAAGTCTTTTTCTCTCTCTCTCTCTAACAAGATTGATTCTCTACAGAAATTTTATACTACTAGTTCTTATTCTGTGAATAATTTTTCTCACTGAACACTGCTTTGTAGTCCTTCCCATGTTTGTATGTACAGACCTGTTCTGTCTATTTGTAAGTACCATAGTCTGCATAGCCCAAGGTGTGTTTATTTTGGCTTGTAATTTTAGCTTTACCTATTCCTGACACTGCAACAGTGAACACATTTGTATTTTCATAATGAGCTCATAAGAATGAGGGTCTAAGGTGGACACAGACACATGTGATTGCTCAGTCATTTTTTGTTCTAATAGGCTTAAGGTTTTACTGTGGAGTACCAAAGCAGTGATTAGGGGCATTGATTTATTTATACAATCAGTATTAGCTATAATAAACCTTATTTTGATGAATGAAAAACAACATTACTAGAATATTACTAAAATAATATTACTAGAACATTACTAGAATAATCTAACTTGCATCCCCCTGTTATTGAGGATTCTGGCTATCCTTTTGGATAATTAAAAATCAGGTATATGTGCCTGCCCGTGTATGCTTGCGTGCTGTTGTGTGTGTGTGTGTGTGCATTTGAGACAGGGTCTCAGATAGTTCAGACTGGTCTCCAACTCCCTACTAGCTGAGGATGACTTTGAATTGCTGAG
>LZPO01028942.1:0-14861 GCA_001675575.1 Neotoma lepida
TTCTGCTTCCAAGATACAATGAAGTAGCAGGTTACTCCACCACATGTTCCATGATGTGCCTCAAGGAATCCTGGACTGAAAGTTCTAAAGCCAAAATACACCCTTTTCCTGTTTTAATAAAGTTTTCTGCCTACATCTTAAGAGAGTACTTTAGCACATCGATGGAAAGCTCACTAACACAGGAACCAAATGCAGGGTCTTAGTGGGAGTGACAACCAGAGTGCACTGCACATTTACAGACAGAGCAGGTCCCCAGGGCCACTTCCACTTCACCATAAAAGACTGAAGGTTCACCTTTGGGAAATTACACTAGAGAGAATCTGATAGGGAGCAGCAAGTATAGACTTAGGGTTAAGCCACTGTGATATGTCAAACTAAAAGAGAAAGCTTAAGGAGAAGTTGGCATACTATATTCTGAGAAAACTTTCAACTTTATCTCAGGCTCAAATGCTAGAATATTCATTACAAAGCTTATAAGCCCTAGATATCAAAGACTCTTTTGTTTTTTTGGTGAAATATTGAGTCTAAGAGGAAAAAAACTACACTTAATGATGACATTGAGAAATTTCCCAGAAAAATAATCAGGCCTCCACCTGGTTACCCTACAATAAAGGTTCACCTCACATACATTAGTGAGTGGGTGTCAGCTTTGGGGCCTGAATCTGACACAGACAGACAGACAGACAGACACATACACACACACATACACACACACACACACACACACACACACACACACACACACACACACAGCTTCAGTTCTCTTTCAACTTTGACTTTAACTGTCTTAGTAAGTTGCCCAGGCTGACCTTTGAACTCATTCTATAGCCCAGGCAGGCTTTGAACTTCTGATACTTCCTGGCTCAGCCTCCTGAACCACAGACCTCAGCCCTCACATACATTTTGATGTCTCATTCTTACATATGCATAGGCACAAAATAAGCACTTAAGGAAACACTCATGGAAGAAAAAAAAGATACTCTAGAAATTAAATTATGCCTAGGAAAAAAATGAAATATGAAGGCAACATTTGAGAATAATGTAGGAGAAAGAACAAAAAAAGAATGAAACTGGGCTAGATAGGATAAGAATTAGCTCAATATGTACAACTACTGAACAGTGAGCCCTGAAAGGTAAAAGAGACAAAAATAAAACATTAACAAGACTATAAAAGAAATAATAAAAGAAGATTTCCCACTGAAAGATACAGCACAGCAAACACTACAAATTCAAAAGTTCCAGACAGTATGAGGGGTGTAGCCCCTCCTTCCCGACACTCTGGGTCAGAATGAAATAGAGGGTCTTTCAAGCAACGATGGAAAGTAAAAAGGAGTGGAACAAATTTTACAGGAAAATGATGTGGCACCTAAAGTCTACCAGCAAATGATATGAGGTACACACATCATCTGGATTGTATATGTGTGCATTCTCTACTGTTATGCTTGGCACTAGAATTTGTTATGTACAATCTTTCAACAATAGTCAACATCTAAATTACATTTTTCTAAAACAAATTAGTTTCTTCTCCAGACATATTCTAAGTGACTATGAGGGGGATCTGCCAAGACGACCATTCAATGCCAGCAGAAAGTCAGAGTAAGATTAAAATTGTACTGTGGGGAGTCCCCAAGGCACGGGGGACTGTGAAGAAATGCATGGCTGTCAGTTTCAATCTGAACAGCAATGTAATGAGAGAATGTTCCAGAATGCTCCAGTCCTAAACTCTTCTCTTGATAACAGCAGCATCAGGAAATTAAAGTGTAAAAGCTGAGATCGAAAAGATGAGGTGTTCACGTTGAAAAGAGTACGCATCAATAAAATACCACTAACGTTTTCAGAACTCAAATATTTCTCAAAAGAAATTCAGTATATTTTCAAATAAATAAAGCCAGGTCTAGCTTCATTTGATCATTAGGAAAAGCCAAAGTACTGAGTGAATTATTCTTCCTTTGGTCATATGGTCTCTAACAGCTTACACAAACAGACAAGAGGAATAAGACACCAAGAAAACGAAGCAACCTCTAAGAACAAAAACTGACTATTATATTAAACACTCATTTTCAATATGTTACTCTGAGACAAACAGGATTTATAAATGGAGCTGTGAGGGGAAAACTGCAGAAAAGAACCAGCTTGATGGGAGGTGAAAGGGCATACTCAAATTTAGCTCTGTGCTCCAAAGTAAAGGAAGAGATAGTATGTGAGTGAGCTCTCAGTTACTATAACGAATACCCACGACAAGTCAGCTGTATAAGAGAGTTGGTTTTGGCTTTTAGTTTTAGACTTTTTCAGCCCATAACAAATGGACCCATTATTCCGATCCTGTGGTGAGGCAGATGATCATGATGGAAGACTGGTTATTCATCTCATTGCCAGGCCGGGAGGAGAGGGCAAGATCTCACAATCCCCTTTGAGGGCAGAGTGACTTACACCCTCCCAGGAGGCTCCAACCTCCAACTGTGGGTACTGTGGGAAACTTCAGATGCATACTAGGGAAGATGACAACACACAAATGTTTTTATTCTCAGCAATGTGCTACATATTATTCTATGGACATTTCCTCCAATGTCTATCATCAATAATCATCAAAGATTATTCCTACTTTATAGACAATAAACTATACCACAAATGGTCAAATATACTACCCAAGGTCACAGTTAATGAGGCTGTGGTAATTTGTCATAGAATTGTCCCAAAAGTTATTTCTACCACAGTTTAAATGAGATCTGAAACTTTAATTTGAATGCATTGTCGATGCTTTGAAACCTGTAGTTGTTCTACAAAAACCATGAAGCAAAACAGATTATGGTAAAGGGTGTTCTCACCAAGGCCTATATACAGTCCTGTAGCCCAATATGTAAATTTCTTCCATTGACTACTCACTCACTTCATACTATCTCAGAAGCATGCTTCTGAGCTACAGCTTTCCCCAACAGAATTTCAGGCCCAGAGCAGACATTTGAATGTATAAAGTCTACAGACATAAGAGCTCTCCAGTGGAACACAAATAGGTATGTGAAGGGAAGGAATGCTGTCTGCAAAGGGACACAAAAGAACAGAGCCCAGCACTAGTTCATGGAAATGTGTACTAGAAGATTAGTTCAAGGTGTGGTACTTTTGTTTACATTGCATTTGTTTAACTCTGTGAAGCTGTGATACTTTGCCTGTCTAAAACACCTGATGGTCTAATAAAGAACTGAATGTCCAATTGCAAGGCAGGAGAAAGGATAGGTGTGGCTGGCACACAGAGAGAATATAAGAAGGAGAAAAGAGATGGAGGAGTGAAGAAAGAAGTAGCCAGAGAGGGAGGAGGACTCCAGGGGCCAGCCACCCAGCTACACAGCAAGCCACAGAGTAAGAGTAAGATTTACAGAAGTAGGAGAATGGGAAAAGCCCAGAGGCAGAAGGTAGATGGGATAGTTTAAAGTTAAGGAAAGCTGGCTAAAAACTAAGCCAAGCTAAAGCTGGGCATTCATAATTAAGAAAAAACCTCTGTGATTTATTTGGGAGCTGGGTGGCAGGCCCCCCAAAAGAGTAAAAACTCCCAACAACAGAAATTATTTGTCCATTCAAAAGAAAGTTTTGCACAGCACTCTATCATGCCAATGACATTTATTAGTGAGCAGCATCATACATCAGAAAATAAGAAAGAAAGCCAGGAAATAGAACACTGCACTAAGGATTACTCCTGGGGAAACTGGGATCAAAGCCTTCTTGCTGCTTGCTTCCTTGGCCAGAAAAGCAAGAAGAGCCAGCAGATGACAAAAAACAAAACAGCTCCTGATCTGTCAAATCATCTGACAGCTGCAAATGAATGAAAAAAACAAATTTTACTTTTCACTGTTTATGCCATCTTGGAAATGATGTAAGGGACCAGACTTAGAAAAGAGCTACCTTCAGCTTCCACTGTGCTGATATGATTTGCATGAGTGTACAAAAATCATATCAGTGAATATGAGACTTCACCTATTCTAGTTGGCTTTCTGTTGCTGTGGCAAAACACTGACCAAACCCAACTTGTAGAGGGAAGTATTTATCTCATCTTACCCTTCACAGTCCATCACTAAGAGAAGCCATGACAGGAACTCAAGGCAGGAACCTGGAGGCAGGAACTGAAGCAGAGACCATGGAGGAATGCTACTCACTGGCTTGCTCAGCTTGCTTTCTTATACCACCCAGCACCACCAGGCCAGGGGTGGCACCATCCACATGATGTGCTCTGGACCCTCCCACATCAAATATTAATCAAAATAATGCCATTGCATACCAATTTGATAGACGCAATTCTTCAATTGAGGTCCCCTCTTCCCAGGTAACACTAGTTTGTATCAAGTTGACAAAAAATAATCAATGCACAACAACTAAGGAAGCAACCATCTCAACAGAGCGCAAAACCCAAACTGAGAATGAAATCTCACTGCAGAGCTCAACTGTCAGAGGAAAGTGTCAAATAAGAAGCACTCATTTGCATAAAGTACACACCTCCAAAACATACAGAAATGAGTTCAAATGACGCAAATGATCACTAATAAAAAAAAGATTTCAAATGAAAGTACATCAAAGCAACTTGTTATGACACATCCTTCTCAGAACTTTCCATTCCTTACAGTTTTATGAGGCTCAGTAAGCTTTCCTTAAGAATGTAATGTTTAGGGGCTGGAGAGATGACTCAGCAATTAAGAAACTGAGTCTTACTGCTCTTACAAAGGATCTGAGTTCNAGGCTGAGCACCCATGTCCTGCAGCTCACAACTGTCTGTAAGTACAGCTCNAAGGGGATCTGATGCCCCTGGCATCAGTGAGCACCTGCATTCACATGCACATACTCACAGGCACATAATTTAAAATAAAGAAACAAATAGTAAAAATATATAAAGTTTAATGGAAAAAAACTATCATTTTATATCACTCTGGTATTTATATTAGCATTTAGATTTTTATAAATCATGTTTTGAGCACAAAATTAATTTATAATGGATTTTTCCATACCTTTACAATATGTATAAATCAGCATTTATGTGCCACAAAGCGATACTGCATATTTTAGTGTTTCCTTCATCAGTAGGGATGTGGACATGAGATGAGTTTAGCAGATCATTTAATTTTGCACCAGAAATACTTCCAAAGTATCCATGTTGCTTCCTCATTTAAGAAAAGAAAATGTTTTTAAAACTGGGAACAGGCAATTGAATAAATAATTACAAACCAGGCCTGCTTTAGGTAGAGGTCTTATCATGTAATTATAATGATGATCATTTACAAGTATCCAAAATGACTCCAGCATTTTAAAGAGCTAAGCAGAGTTATTTTTAAAATCAAACATATGTGCTTTTTCTGTTTATGTCTTTGGAAAGAACATTCTGCATAATGAAAAACACGACCAAATTTTTCACAGTACATCACTATAAACCCTGTAATTGACTTTGGGGTTGGTTTACTCTATATCTATTTTTGACCACGTAGAAAACAGCAATGATGTGGTGAAAAGCCCAAAATGCAAGTCCCATTGCAGGCTAAGACTCCACTCTGATTAGTACAAAAGTATCATGTTTTTGCTGGGAAGTGTGCCCATCCTAAAAGAGAAAGTTTTACTGCACAAGAATCTCCTCTTTCAAAATTCAAACTACATGAAAAGCAGTATCACTGGTGCCTGCTCTGAGCCTGGGTTAGAACCTAGACATTTTACACAGATCCCCTCCATGAAAGGCACTGTAACAATGACGTTCAAAACTGATGCTAGAAATGACAGACTCGCTCCAGTTCATCTGAGGGAAGAAAACTGAGTATTTCAATTCAACACTGTATACTAACCCTTGAACTATGAATTAACATTGGGTAATTATCTTCTTCACATCTTAACAAAGATTAAATAAAGAATTTAATTCCCCTCCAAAAGCTTTGAACTCAGTTAACTCCGGCAAAACTAATTTACTATTCCTAACAAAAACCACTGTTTTTCTTCATTGAAAAAAAGTCTAAAATACCTCTGAATGAGCACTGCTGGCTTCATCAATAAAATTTACATATTAGCAAGTAAAATAAACGAAAAGAGTAAAATGTTGTGTGGTTTAAAAATCAGCCCTACAACACCTACCACAGATTTATCTCCTGCGAGCTGACCCAGCCATTCCTTCTTCTCAGTAAATAAACTAAGTTCTGTGCAGGGTACTGCCCAGAGGTTTTCAGGGGCCAAGTGAAAGAATATGTTTCAGATGGAAACTTCCACATTGACAGCCTGCCCACTCTCGGCAGTTATTAAAGGGTCCACAGCACTCTATGAATTAGTTGTGGTTTACCTAAATAATCATGCCAGTACTGCGAAGGTCACTGCACACTCGGCGTACTATCTGAAATCAGTGCACCTTTAAGGCTAGTACTCCTCTGAAAATCTAAGTGAAAGTAACAACTTTCTGCCAGCTGCTAATTAAAAGATAAGTCATATCTAAATTATGTGAAAATTAATAGGTCAATTATTAATATTTGGGTTTCATACTGAAGCTAATTGTATTTTGTCTCTATATTTTCATTCAAGTAAAAAAACAATATATGAGCTACCTATATTCAACATCATCTCTACACAAAGAATTCTTATCAAGCCAACCAAATGAATCCTCACACTCTAACATCTATTCTTCAAGTACAGAAATATACGAGCATGGTAACTGAGAGTTAAAGAAGTTGCCAGGAAGGAATCAGTCAGAGTTGGGATGCAGCTCAGTCAGGGTCTCAGTCCTATTCTTTTTATTAAACTTCTCATCTAAGCAGATAAAATTAAGCACAGTCCATCACCTAAATCACTCAATGAGCTGCTAATGTTTACAACAACATAAAATCAAAGCTGAGAACCAGAAGTGTCTTTAAAAGCAGATTCAAGCAAACAGGCACTTAAATAGTAAGTCTTTTTCATGAAGAATTGAGTATGATCTTGTCACAAAGTACAAATTATTTGTACATCAATGTCTTATTAAAATCCACTTATCATTTAAGAGGAAGGGATGAGAGAGAAGAATGAGAAAAGGTTAAAACTAACTTGAAAACAGAAAACATATCATGTGTGCAAGGCAGTATGTTATTTACATTATAGATGTCATTGATATTATTCCCTTATAATCCACATATGAAACCCAGCCTCCCCCATTTTACAGGTCAGATTACAGATCTATAGAAGTAATGTAATTCCAAACACCTTCACACAGCAATAATGTAGCTAAGGATGCAATACAGATCTACAAAGCTCTAAACAATTATCATCAATTTTACATATTTAAAATATAATTTAGCTTGCCATCAAGGCTTTTTAAGATATTGTTAACTATACCAAAAATATTGAATCGCTCTTGATCTAGCAAATAATTTGAGTTCTTGCATCTTGTTCCCACAACCTTAACATTGGAAGAAGTGGTCAAGGATGAGAATAACAGCACAGATTCCAGAAGAGAAAAAGTTATTTGGGTGCATATGGCAATATATTTGCCTAGGTTTCAAGGGAAAAACAAAAAGAGATTCAGGCAAATAAACAAAACACTAGATGACCTGCAATTACAAGCGGTATTTGAAGGTGTTTCTGCTTCTTTGCAAACTTCAAGTTTATGCAGAGTCAGACCTTTCACCAAGATCTACAGCATTAGCAGCATTCCCCAGGAACAGAAGAGTGACTGAAATCTAAAAGAAAGGCCAGCCAGTCTGCCCAGTCAGTGACCAAGAGAGACATGTGTCCTCTTCTCTTCCTCCTTCCTGACTTCCTGCCAATTTCTTCATTCTCTTCAGGATTGTCTTTCCTCCATCCTTCTCTCCTAACCTCCTCCACCCTTCACACTGAACCATGTAAAGAAGTACTGTGATGATAACTCGACAGGACCAATCCGACCCAAACCACTTGGCATCTATGTATTTGGTGGCTGAAATCCTTTAGCAATTGCTTCTTTACTATATCCTAGCACTTTGCTGAAGCTTTTTGCTTTCCAAATTAAAATCTGCCTTTGATTAAGAAAGGAATAGGGTTATTAAGGGTAGAGAGACTGAATCAAAGGGCCACAGAAATGCACGAGTGACCATTGACGTTCTGCATGAAGATGAAGTAAACTAACACCATTCTTGGGTCCCAACAGGTGCCCTTTTCCATCCCATATACTTGTAACCACTACACAAAGGTACCATGGTAATTCTAGAGTGTTTCAATTAAAAAGATTTCACATACCTATTCCATTAAGAAAGATAAAGGCTACTTATATACAATGGAGTATCAGTAAGTTTTACTTAAATGTTTTATGTACTCTATTTAAATATTTCCCATCCAACATAAAGTAAAACTCAAACCCATATCAAGCAAACAAATTCAGCTTACTGAAAAAACTTACTGATCTTATTTCATTACCATGAACATAGTGGAAGTAGATGAGAAATCTACTAATGCTGAATTAATCACTAGAAGTAGAGCGGATTAATCACAACTGAATTATTAGTTAGTTTAAAGGTAAAAAGCTATACTTTTGGAAAGGTCTTAAATCAAACTCTGATATAAAGTGTTTACATTTTTTAACTTGTGGTGAAAAGGGAGATAAAGTCCACTAGCCATCTTGGGTTTTTACTTCCTAAGTTCTTCAATAAAACTGAACTTACAATGAGGATGAAGAAAGGAATGAGTTTCTCATTAAATGAAAGGAGAGTGCAAGACTGCAGTTTTCTTCATGATCACAGAACTAAGCCTCTCACAGGCCAGTCTCCCTCTACAGTACACTCATCTTTCAGAACCAAAACTTGGTTTATTAAGCTCAACTTGTTAATACATCATTAAGATTACATTAGGGCTCTGGAAATGTCTAAATCTAAAATCAAANTATATTTTCACTCTACTGCAAACACACAATGAATCTCGGACATTTTTACCCTCCATTATTCTCAAAGATTCAAATACTTAAAGGGCTAGGCTGCTCTAGTACAGCCCATCATCTCTAGATGTCTGGGTAATCTTTTACAATGCATCTTAGAACAGAAGAATACAAATGGTACCTTTGCTCTCATGTATACTGTGGGTAAATTTTTACATGAATAGCTACAGGATCCAAAATACAACAACTAAGATGTGAGCTCAGAACAACAGTTAGATCATCTGCTTTATCCAATGAACCTTTATTAAGCATCCTTACTTGTTAAGCCCCAAGCTGAGCATCGAAAGCTCAATTTCAAATAGGATACCTTCTTAAGCATGAAACACCTTCTATCACAATAGCTCAGAGATAACATGAGTAATTGAAGGACAGTGTTACAACTGGCACAACAGAATCCCAGAACTCTGGGACTGGTAAGGAAGGCACTGGGGAAAAAATAGTGACTAGTAAAAGTTTGGGAGTGAAGAAGTTAACTGTTAAAACTAATTTTGGCACATGGAGAAGAGACTGCACACTTAGAATAGTGGAGATGAAGCCTGAGAAGTGTGTGTGNNTAGAAACACCAACACAACCTAAATTATGATAAAAATGTCTGGAACAAATATACATTATTACATTTCAATTTAGCCATTACTCATGCTGTGTTATGAGTGGGATTTGTCTGGATGTCTGTTTCTGAACTAGACAGTGAGCTCAGAGTAGACATGGGAGTGAGGTGGCTCACGCAATATTTATCTTTCTGCCTCTGCTACTTTCCTCCCTTTAATAAGCAGGTAGTTTTGAAAACAATTAAAATCAGAAACAAACTTCACTGAAAACCAAAGGGCTCCTCTTTCTAGAACTTCCCTCTTGAACCCAAGAATCACAAAAGACTGGGGTGAGGGCAGGAGATGGCTTAAGGGCAGAAATTTAACAGCCAAGTGCACATCTTCATTCACTTTTAAATNTATAAAGTGTATTTATTGCCACCTAATGTGCTTGCCTCGGGAAGTTTTGATAACGTACAGATGAACAATTAAATTAGATGTGAACACATATATTTAACTTATAAACTATAAAGATTTGGTCAATATAAGCTAAATTCTCCAGAAAACCACCTCTGCAATTCTTCTCTATAGTTTTCCATTTTACTGTACATAACCAACCACTTTCCTCCACTGCCACCCCTATTTTCCCTAGTGAAATGAACACAGACCAGACCATGAAATAATGAATGACAATCTGAGCCACATACAATGCATGGAGGTTCAAAGTCTGTTCCAGATTGTTTTATACAGCCATGCCCATCACTAAGAGAAGGCTAATCAAGGATTTCCATGTAGCCTGAATGAATAACGCACTTGGTCTCAAATTCTGGTCACTATGCTGGAAAACCACACTGAGAATATCCTCCAAGCCCTGTTAGACTTTTGATATCCTAGAGAAAGAGAGCCACCATCATTAACAAAACTTCAAATACAGCAGAAAAAAAAAAAAAAGAGGAGGGGTAAGAAATGTCAGACCAAATGGCAAATGTCTAGCACAAAGATTCAAAGTCAAGAATGACAAGAAAATTCTCTTCCTGTAAATATCCAAGTATTTCCTATGGAAGTTAATGCAGTCTCAAGGCAGACACTGTGAACCCTGGAAGGATGCTCCCAGGCTGTTTCTCTCAGTGAGTCAATTCTTTACCATGTCAGAAAGTACCTCCTACCCTGAGAGTAGAAGGCAGTTCCAGAACTGACAGGCTCTCTCTTTCCTCTAATTGTACTGAATATTAATCCTTACATAATCCTTTCTCTGCTGTACTTCTCACTAAGCACATCTCTATTCCTTCATCGAAGCTCAAAATTCCTACCAGAATTCCATATCCTGTATGAAGACTCCAGATACTATTTTGCTTTCCATGGGAAATATAAATTAGTAACATTTGAACAGGCAGTGGTCCTTATTCTATTCAAATCTATACACCAGCCTTCATACAAATACAAGTCACACTAAGCATGCGGAGTGCTAACTGTGGCCATTCAAATGTTGTATCATCTTCTATTCTGTAATACACAAAAAATATAAAAATAAGTGGGTGGGGATGTGTAATTTCAAATATTTGGGCAAAGAAAAAGCCCTCTATGACTAAACAAGATGGCAAATGACTTCATCTTCTTTTGGAAAATAACCTCATTATGACAGCTTGCTAACCAACTAGTTTCCAAAGCCACTAACAGTAGCCTAAAAAGTCACAGCTGCTACTGTTGCAAACAACTAAATGTTGCTTCCATTCTCCATGTCATTTTGAAAGGACTAATGAGTTCTTCAAAGCACTACAATGTCTGAACAAGAAATTGTATTGAGGCNAATACAATGAGAAGTTTATGCCTTGCTCAGTAAGGACAATTACAAAGGATGGCAGGAGGCAGACTGAAAAAGCTTGACTGTGAAATTCCTGGACAACAGGCAGACACACTGAGGGGCACTGGAAGTCATCAGTGAATAAGACAGTAAACTAGTGCCTATTCTGATCCTCAAGCCATGTAAACATGACAGGCAATGCACAACTTTTGATAGCTACCTTATTTCAAAGGAATATCTGAATATTATTTCTGGAAATTTTAAAAATAATTAATGAAATTTAAAACTCTCAGATCCAAAGTATAGTGGGAAAGAAGGGTCAAATTAAACTTGTATTTAATTCACAATTAAAATTTATGGTTTTCTTTGCACTTGTTATCATGTATTAAATACTTTAAAATTGCTTTGAAATATTTACCAAAATTAATTGACTAAGCCAAATTATAGTACATCCATGGAAAGGAATACTACACAGCCATTAAACAAGGCATTAGAGAGACTATTCAGGGTCCACACAAAATATTCATATTTAATGAAAAAAGAGAGAAACTATAAGTTGCACTTACGATATGTGTGTGTGTGTGTGTGTGTGTGTGTGTGTGTGTGTGTGTCATACATGGGCATGTACAAAAGCTTGCACAGTACTGAGCTGTGCTCTCCAGTCCATACTAACATTTAACTGTCTAAATTCAATTTGAACATGGAATGGGTTACCTCAAAGTTTACTTAACAGAACCCAATTATTGACAGAGCTGCTCTTCTAGGCCTGCATCAGAGCTGACAGCTGACAGCAGCCCCTCCCCTTCCGTTGTACAGGCAGTACGCTTGGAATCCTTTTTAACTCCTTCTCTCCTTGCAAAGCCCACACTGAATTACTCAGCAGTATGTCCTGCTTCCACCTTTTAAATATACCCAGATTCTAATCATGTGGCCCAAGCCATCTCCCACTTGAAACTATAACTGTCTCCACTCTAACTCGGGTTGTCAGGCTTGGCAGCATGTGCCTTTACCCNCCAAGCCGTCTCCTCAGTTCCATTGTCTTTATTGTATTTTAATTTCATGATGATTCATGTTTGGGCTTATATTTAAAAAATTTCACTAACATACCAGAGATTAAGGTAAGGATTCAAAACTATGGGCTTTAAGTTTGGTTGGGTTTTGAAGGTCAAAGGAAAACATGAAAAGTTCGTTCTCTCTTCCCCCATGTGTGTCCTGGGGATCAAACCCAGATCACCTGCATGCCAAGCACTTTGCCATCTCCCCAGCCTGCATCACAACTTATCAGAAAGGAACCTCATTTCAAGGCACATCGTAGAAACAACTAAGGTAGAACAAACCGATCACTTAAGTCTGACTTCAGTTTAAACATGTAAAAGCATCTCCACAGTGCTTTATAATATTCCAAATATTTTATCTGCCAAGTTATTTGACTCCCAAAGTAATCTTGGGATGAGTTCAATTTCAAACAGGAGTGTGTGCACATCCACATGAATGACTATAAATATGAAAAAGGCAAATAGTAAGTGTTGGCAAGCACTTGGACAAGTGGGATCCAAGCGAGACAGAAGAGGGTTCCATCTCCCCCTGGGAATTAGACGGGATAAAATACTATTGAAAGCATCGTTAAAATAATTTTCCTGTAAATAAGCAAAGATAGTGGGGATGGGACAGCTTGATTCTCCAACTACAGGGCCTCTCTTGGCCCTGTAGTCATGAGCAAAAGGATGGTCAAACAGCCAGACCACCCTCCTGCTTGCACCAGCCATTTGGAGCACTCCATGATGCCTTGGTACAACTTTGCACAAGAGTGCGGCTGACTGCCCTGGCTCCCAAAGACCCAGGCCTAGCTGTGGCTGTTTAAAATTGACTGTATTATTCTTTTTATAATCATAAACCTACGTAAATCATTTGCAGTTTAAGCAGAGGAAGACCACTTTCCCTGGTGGAGTGACTGTGATTAACTGGCAAGGCTGTGACTGGTCCAAAGGGAATGGTTGTGATTGGCCAAAGAAATACCTGTGATTGATCCAAACATCTCTTTGGGGGCTACATAAGCAGGCTCCAGGAGCTCACTTGGAGAGTTGGCTAGGCACTACTCTGTGCTATCCCCCTTGGTACTGTAGCATCAGGTCTAATAAAGTATGTCTTCTATGGTCTTGTTCTGGCTCTTTGAGAAGAGGCTGAATTGGAATCACAAAGCAGCAGCTGTAAGAACAGGGGCAGCTTGAGAACTGAGCAAGCACCAACCTAAGGAAGCAGTACCTAGGTACCAACACATTAATCACATGGGCACTGTGCACATGAGGCATACCCCCCCCCCAGTCAGTGCTTGAGACTGTAGATTTCATGGGTGCTGGAAGAATAGGAGAGCATCTGGAGCCCTGCAAATCCAACACTACCTAGTGCTGCCCTGCACCTGCTAATTCTGATCCTGATGCTGGACTTCTAAGTTTGACAGATGAAAAGTTCTGGAGGTACCCTAGAAGCTTGTACCCAGCTTCTGATACCTAGCATTGAGCTCCCAAACATCCCTACTTGTGCCAAGCCCCAGGGCCCAGCTTCTCAAATACAGTCAACAATGGCTTGGCAGTTGAAGCAACAACAGAGTGAAGGTCTTGGCATGGCCTCTTAACAGATGAAGATGTGGTAACCCACCGACAGGCACCCGGCATAGCCAGGCATCTGCTCTGAGATTCCCATCTAGCCACTGAGATCCTTCTTTCAGTGGGGGTGGAGAGTGGAGATGAGGGTGTGTGTGTGCCTGCACCTAAATGATCCCAGCCATCCTAAGGCCATACCTGAAGAGTCTTCCAGATGCCCCAGCTCCTGAATGCTGTTAAAGCCCAAGTCATCCTGACAGAAGCCACTAATAACAGAAGAATAGCTGAAGAGTTCAAAAGCAGCCAGAATAAGAAGGGAAGTTGGAACAGAGAGGAGAGGATAGCAGAGAGCTGTTAAAAGACTATGAGGAGCCAGAGAAGGGAACCTGAAGGCCCTGGATACCACAAGAGTCCCACAGGGCTGGTAAGATATTCAGGCTGAGTCTTACACCTTTCCCTGGGTGCTACAGCACTGGCTGCTGTCAGAGAGGTCTTCAGACNTGAGTGCTGCACAAGGCTGTAACACGGAGACATCATTTGCTGCTGCTTCCACCTGCTGACTGCCTTTGCCTGCTGCTGTCAAACCCCAGGGAAAGGAAATCTGCAAGACGCCAGCATTTGAAGGGCTTCTTGCCTAGCCAGATACAGTGGGGAAAAAAGCCCCTTAACCAGCTAAATGGTGACCCTAGTTCACTGCTGGTGGGCACGTAAAGTTAATCAGCCTCTTTGGAAAATAGCTGGCAGCCCCTCAACAACAAATTCAGTGATTCTGGTCCTCAGTATTATCAGTGGCTGACATCAGTGATGGGTGTGTTGTGTGTGTAGGGGGTTATCAGGGTAGATTGGAAGTGGCTGCTCAGTGGGTTTAGGATTAGGATATGGACTGATGGAAAAGCTGATTCTAACAGTTTACACTCAGAGCTTTGAGCTAAGTTGTCTTGATCTAATCAAGCACAATGGTATCCAGCACAAAGCAAGTGGCAAAGATAACCCCATCACATTCTGAAAACAAGTCCTCATAACCTTTCACCCCACCACAACATTTT
>LZPO01028943.1:0-19216 GCA_001675575.1 Neotoma lepida
GTTCTAAAAGCAGCTGGGAAAATGTTAAATGTGTTTTCTTCCCATCTGGTGCTAAGGTTATTCTTTTCTCCATGGTATCATAAATCCCCATTATTCAGTGCCCACCACATCCATTGATTTAATACGGTATACTGAACAATGAGACAGATACAAAATCAGGGCTCCTGTTAGAGTAAGTTCACTATAATAATATTCTTCAAAAACATGCTATGGAGAATTGTGGGAGAGAGATTCCCCATGACTGGAGGAGTTATAGAGAGGAGAGGGTTAGGGAGAATATTAGGAGGGAGGTGTTGAGGGATGATTGTACACTGTGTGAAGATATATTGCTGTCATTGGTATAATAAAAAGCTGAATGGCCAATAGCTAGGCCGGAGGTATAGGTAGGACTTCTGGGCAGAGAGAGAACTCTGGGAAGAAGAAAAGTAGAGTTGCCAGCCAGACTAGAGGGGGCAGGATGTGCAGTACAGAGATGAGGTAACACCACATGGCAGAACATAGATTAGTATAAATGGGTTAATTTAAGTTACAAGTGCTAGTGGGAGAAGCCTAAGCTAAGGCCGACCTTTCGTAATAATAAGTCTCTGTGTCGTTATTTGTGAGCTGGTGATCTCGAGGAAAAAGTACTACTACAGAGAGGCAGTGAAGAATCTGTTTATGAAGACATAAACAGATGTGGAGAGAGAGCAGAGCAGAGAAAGTGATTCCCTTTGCTAGATTTTATGACAGGTGAGAAAAACTAGTTAAAGGTAAGACTGCAAGGATGGAGAACTCACAACACACAGCCCCTGAGAGTAAAGCAAAAGTAAGGAGCCCAGTTTGCTTCTGAAAGGGCCACTCTAATGGGTTTGGGGGACATACTAAAAAGAGGCATGTTTTAGAACTATTTAATTGCAATTACATATTTCTCTATTTCAGTACGAAAAAAGATCTCATACCTTCACATCTTTTAGCACTGTAAAAGAAGGTTCTTAGCACAGATAAACTGAATCNCAGCCACAATTTAATAATCTGAAAAATAACAAAGCTCAATCATCCTTTAGAGGAGAGTTACCGCATTGAGCTCCCTTCCCATTTAGCAGAACACAATGGAGGTATAAAAGCCAACCCTCTGTTCCCTCTTCCCTGCTGTCATAGTCCAGGGACAGAAAGAAAAAAAGTCCTTTAAAATTCTAATGAAGAATTAGAGAATAGCCGGCAAGAAGTGAGAAGAGTGGATGGGTGGGTGTTTCTCCATCTGCCTCCCAGACAGTCCCCAGCATTGTCTTTAAATGGTGGTAGAAATTCCATCCTTCCTTTACATTTTTAACTGCTCACAGTTGAATCGTTGGAAAGACTCAGAGTCACATTTTCAGCCCCTGTGCATGTCTAATTTCTATTCACACATTGGGCATTTTGCTACTGTGAAACTAAATTTGAGATTAAAGTGGGTTTTCCCCTGCTGCATTAACTCTCTCTATCACACTCTGCACAGCTCAAATCATGTTGCTCCTCACAGCTTCTCCTGGGGGCAAAGTGGACTTCATAGAGACAATTTATGGCCCCCCATAATAGTTTTATGAGCCTGAAAGTATGGAACCATCCCTGTGTGATTTCCATGCACATAGGAAAATCCTCTCCTATTCTGCACTATAGAATTAATCTTTGTATTATTTTCCATGAAAATTTCATATTCTTACTGTCATACTTGCTCAAAATGACTAGACATAATTCATCATAAAATATCAAATACTGCAAACAGTGGAGGTTNGCATCACNCATGGCCAGGTTAAGCAAGATGTCCAGATTATAACCAAGGGCTTTATTTAAACCGAGTCTTGATAGAAAGCCTCATTGTAAATGTGACCCCTAACTTTTTATGGCCAAACTATAGTTTGAATGAAAAATTGCCTCATTTTAACAGAGTTTCAGGTAATGTTTTTCTTGACTTTTACACAATGAAGTGTTTTACTGCGGCTGCGGTGGATCAGGAACAAATTTCCACATCAATGTACTCAGCACTTTTTGGAGAAACTAATCCACATTTCATAAAGAAGCCATCATATAAATTTATATTGAAGCATTAAATTTCTAGAAATAGTCTCTGATATGTATCTAATGTGGTAAATTAATACTCTGGTTCTGATCCAATCAGCTCAGTATTCTGTTTAAACTCTTAAATAACAGAAGGAAAATTCCTCAGAAACAGTGTCCCCAAAGTAATTATGTTTATTTCTGATTTACATATGGGCAAAACNTCATCACCTAGGAAATCAAATTATTTTCTTGAATATTATATATATAACATTTGTTTGGAGGTGTGCATCATACTCTTCCATGGATTCTCCCAGACTCCCAGTTATAAGCAGGCAGTTACTGAACGGAAATCAAGTAGAATATCCAAAAATAAGAGGGCTAAATCAAGTACATTTAAAAATACACTTTAGCAAGATACCATGTTTGATAAACTAAAACCAATAATGCATAGTAGACATTTAGCATATTGGGAGATAACAATAGCAAAAATGGTAGGAGAAGGAAATGGAAATGATTTGGAGACAAAATTAATCATACTCTTCAGCACTGGTGGGATATTGTTTGATGATAAGTTCAACTAGGTTTATAAGTTAAAATGGCAAGGATTCCAAAGAAATTTCTGTAATAAAAGAGAAAATATAAGGTATTACNAGTAAGACACAAGATAGGAATAAAATGAGCTATGAAATAATANATAAGAAAATAGGTGGAAGAAAAGGATTCGGAAACAAATTTAAAGCCAATCACCAATTTATAGGTTAAAACCAAAACAAATTGCCAGTTACATTAAATATAAATGGCCTAAGCTCTTAATAAAAATATAAAATGATCTCAATTTAATAATATGGAAAAGCTGCATGTTGTCCATGAAAACATTTAAATACAAGGACACAATGAGAAGACAAATAAAAAGAAATGACAAAATTAATGAATGGTTTTCAAACAGGAAAAACTGCTAACCAGAATAATGAGAAGTTCATAAAGATGAAGAGAAAGATTCCACGAAGACGGGACAATTTATGTGGACCCCAAAGTAGTACATTCATTGAGCCATAAATCAGTCTCAGTGATTATATAATTCTCTAAAGTGAGAGAGAAAAAGGCATGGATTTGGATGGGTGGGAAGCTGGGGAGGATCTGGGAGAAGACAGGGAAGGAGAAAGTCCAATCAGAATACTGATGAATTTTCAATTGAAAAAATAGATAGAACAATAANAAATCAATTAAATTAAAAATAAAATANAATACATAATCTCTAATCCTAATGAAATTTTAGTAGAAATTGATGACACAAGATACATAGGGAAGATCTCCAAACATGTGCACAAATATATATTTTAAATGAGCAAATAATGAAATAGAAGATNGTTAGAAAATATCTTGAACTCAAAAAATAAAATATAATTCCTTGAATGCCACTTAAGAAGGACTTATTAAAATGGCTAGAAATATTTATGGTAGAAATGAGTTGGATTTTAAAATCAGCAATTTATTCTTTTGTTCTAAATAACCAGGAGGAAGAGAACACTAAGATCCCAAAGCAATCAGAGGAAAGGGACTCCCCAGTATAGAGGCAGAAACTGGTGAATGGAAAGTAGAAGAACAAAAAGGAAAAACAGCACAACTAGAAGGGGCTCCTTGTGAAACAAAAAGTTCACAAAAATAATAGCAATAATTACTTTTTTAAAGTTAATGCAGAGGCGTATGCAAATCTTATGAATGAAGGCAGAAGCTCCACTTTAGATTACAATCATTATATCTTTATTCTAATGAATGTGGAAAATTCAACTGAAAGATGAGCTACTTGAGAAACAAGACAAAAGACCTCATTCAAGATTAAAAAGATTACCCAGAGGACTCAACAGATATTGTTTTAAATAAATTTACTTAAATAAATTGTGCTTGAAATACCCCACAAAGAAAACTGGAGGCTCAGAGAGCTTCACTTCTAAATTCTTTACTGGAAAACAAAATCTACCCAAACTTATCTGTAAAATAGAAAAGAAAGAAAAANTTCACATTTCATTTTGCAATAATAGAATCAGACTAATGTTAGAACCAGAGGAGTGAGAGGGGAAATGAANAAAAGCTTGTTCGACGAGAAAATGCTCCTAAGAATGCTTTCAAAACTTCACTTTGCAACAGAAAACCATAACCAATGAAAATGCAGTCCCAGGGATATATCTATGGAACATTCCTGCATGAAAAGCTCCAGGAACATCACTGAAGAAAGGCTAAGAAGACTGTAGGAGTCAGAGTTTGCTGGNAGATTGTGTCTCCTAGTAACACCAGAAGCATACATATCATNCATAATAATGGAAGTGTAAGCATTTTCTACTTTAAAACAGAAGCAAAGCAGAGATGTCCAAGCTTGCCAGTCCTACACAGCATATACTGCAGGATCTAGTTGCATCAATAAGGCAAAAAAAGAAAAGGAAAGAAATTAAGTTAATGGTAAAGAAAATCAAAGCTGTCTTCATTCACAGACAAAATGATTATGTAGAAACTCAACAAGAACCTAGAAAAGATTCTAATAAGTGAANTTAAAAAGTTTCTAATACAAAAGTATAGTCCTACATGTTAATAATAATTAGAAAGTGCACTTTTCCTTAAAAGTGGTATTATCATTACATCAGTTAACTTCAAGTATTTCATTTAATAAAATACTTTTAAGACTAGATTATTGTTGTTATAACTTTTTCCTCTAGGCTTGCGGTTCTCAATTCATGGGTCGCTACCCCTTTGGGGATCACAAATCAGATATCCTGCATATCATTCATTACAATTCAGAACAGTAGCAAAATTACCGTTATGAAGTAGCAACAAAATAATTTTATGATTGGGGTCACCACTACATGAGGAACCGTACTAAAAGGTCGCAGAATTAAGAGGATTGAGAATCACTGCTCTAGGCATAATGGTGTGACAACCTCATGCCCATCTTGGTATAGGGATTACTTTGGCCTGGTGAAATAAATAACTGTTAAATAATCTGAGACTGTGAATGAGGGAAACCCTACAAGGAAACAGTGTCTACTCAATACAACAGGGAAGATGCCAGTATGAACTCACAGTGCTTGTAACATCACCCATAAGACTTGTACATGCTTAAAGCAGGCCAAATCCCAGTCTGGAGAGGGGAGTTGGGCACAAACTTTCCCACTAGCTGAGAAGCTATTATCAATTTCTAGCTGCTGAGAGAGGAATAGCCAATTTTCCCTAAAGTTTAGCCCCTGAGATGTTGATCATGCTCTATTGGAAGGCCACATATCCAAGAATAATTGAAGAGTAAAAATTGCCCTTGATGGGGAAGAAAGGACATAAATTTGGGTAAGAATGGGGATTAACAGGGAAGAGCTGGGAATGAAAATTGAATATGATCAAAAAATGTGTGAAATTCTCAAAGACCTAATTTAAAAAGAGGTCATGGGACACTCACCTTGGAATGTGGACTTCATTCACCACTGTCACAGATTTGGTTATGTTGTCGTTCTGAGACTGCCAATGGAGTCAGACCTTGGTTTGGAGGGCAGAGTCCATTGGCCAGAGTGGACCAATGAGTTTTCGGGCCAACTCAGAGGAAGATGCAGGGACACACAGGAGGAATAAGGANGAGCTGAGAGAGATGTGCAGCCTTTTTGATCTGGGAAGGTGGAGAAGAGGGTGAGGTGATCATTTTCGTTCGTTCCATGGGTCGTTCAGGTTTATTCCCTAATATCTGATTCCCAAGATTTATTTTTAATAAAACAATAAAAGAAGTTGCAATACTCCACTGTATCCTCCAGCAGGAAGTGATCTTAGGAGAAACTAGAATATATAGGAAGTATGTGATTAACATGATAAAGTATATGATTGATAAACTTGATAAAGTGAGACCTATGATACCACTATAAAGTCATAATCTTTGACAGGGGTCTTTGAAGTGATGCAGCTGTTTGGAAGATACTCACATACCCATAATAACCCTTCATCCATGTCCCTATAAATGAACTGAATGAAATCATTGTTTCATTTCATCAGGTTGGACTTCAGTGAAATCCTTACTTTCATCTGCCATTAGAGCCCTGTTGGGGTGAGTATACATGTATTCTCTTCTCCCCAGGAAGAGTTAATGCAATAATACTGAAAACATAAACTAGATCTGAAAGAACAACTGGATATGAGTTTTATAATTCTTTCCTATATCTTATGAGATAAAATTTTACTAACTACTCAATAGTTAAATTTTTGTATGTGGAGACTTCTGCTTCTCAGATGCAGACCACACTAGTCCGAACAGGTGAGTGACCCACCTGCCATCTGAACTGCCCCACTCACTAGATTCAGTTCCCAAAGACCCATCCCACTCTCACACCTCCACTCATCACCCAACTTGCTCTTATCTCCTACCCCAATGCCAGCAGATATCAACTGCTCAGATGCAGGCCACATCAGCCCAAGGAACAGCTCCACTTCCCGGCCCCTGCCCCCAACTCCAGCAGACTTCCAACACTCAGATGCAGGACATACCAATCAGAAGAACAGGTGCAGGCCATATCAGTCAGAAGAACATAGACCCCTGCTGTACCTAGCCATTAAATATGCAGCCCCTAACTTGGACAGAGATACCCTGTGGAATCAGAGGTCATTCCAGCTGTCTGAATTCCAGACAACCAAAACAAGAAGCCCAAAGAAGAAATAGAAACCAAGGAACAAAACATTCATCCAACAAAGACAAACTCAGAAATCAGAACCTAAAACAATAATCATTTCAAACCCAGGTGGCTAAATCCTGTAAGAACACAGTCAACAACAGCCAGGGCAATATGGCATCGCCAGAACCCAGCTATCCTATGACAGTAAGACAATAATATCCCAATGCAGCTGAAGCACAAGAAAATTACCTTAAAAACTACATCATGAAAATGATAGAGGTCTTTAAAGNGGACATGAAAAAAAAAAGTCCCTTAAAGCAATCAAAGAATAGACAAACAAAAAAAATGGAGGAAATCAATAAAGCCCTTAAAGAATGCCAAGAAAACAAACAGATGAAGGAAACTGTTCAATACCTGAAAATCAAAATAAAAGCAATAAAGAAAATGCAACCTGAGGGAATTCTGGAAATGAATAATCTGGTTAATCAATCAGGAACTTCAGACATAAGCATCAACAGAATATAAGAGATGGAAAAGAGATTCTCAGGTTTGAAGACACAATAGAAGAAACAGATACATCAGTCAAAGAAAATACTAAATCTAAAAAACTCCTATCATAAAACATGCAGGAAAGCTGGGATACTATGAAAGAACAACCCAAGACAGGCTCCAAAGCTACACAGAGAAACCTTTTCTTGAAAAAAAAATAAACCTAAGTATAATAAGAATAAAAGAAGCAGAAGAATGCTAGCTCAAAACCCAGAAAATATATTTAACAAAATCATAGAAGAAAATTTTCCTAACCTAAAGTAGGAGATGTCTATAAAGGTATAAGAAGCATACAAAACAACAAATAGATTAGACCAGAAAAGAAAGATTCCACATTACATAATAATTAAATCACTAAACATACAGAACAAAGAAAGAATATTAAAAATTGCAAGGGAAAAAGGTCAAGTAACATATAAAGGAAGACCTATTAGAATTACACCTGACTTCTCAATGGAAATTCTAAAAGTCAGAAGCACTTAGACAGATTTCTTGCAGTCTCTAAGAGAACACATATGCCAACCCAGACTACTATATCCAACAAAATTTCAATTAACATAGATGAAGAAAACAAGATATATCATGACAAAGTCAAATTTAAATCTATCCACAAATCCAGCCCTACAGAAGGTACTAGAAGGAACACCCCAACCCAAGTTGGTTAACTACACCCACAAAAATCACAGGCTATAGATAATCTTGTACCAGCAAAACTCAAAGAAGGGACACACACACACACACACACACACACACACACACACACACACACTATCACTACCATCAACATCAACAACAAAGTAACAGGAATTAAGAATCTCTCAGTAGCAATAGATTCAATTCCTCAATAAAAAGACACAAACAATAGAATACATATGAAAACAGGATTCATCCTTCTACTGCATACAAGAAACAGACCTCAACATGAAAGACAGACATTACCTCAGATTAAAGAATTGGAAAAAGACTTTCTAAGCAAATGGACCCAAGAAGCAAGCTCATGTAGCTATTCTAAGATCTAACAAAATAGACTTCAAACCTGAATTAATCAAAAGAGATGGAGAAGGATATTTCATACTCATCAGAGAAAAAATCCACCAAGAAGACATTTCAGTTCTGAACATTTATGCCCCAAATGCAAGGGAACCCACATTTCTACAAGAATCATTACTAAAGCTTAAGTCACATATTGAACCTCACACATTAATCATGGGAGACTTCAATCTACTCTCACTAATGGACACATCATCCAGACAAAAACTAAACAGAGAAATAATGGAGCTAACAGATGTTATGGATCTAATGGACCTATCAGATACCTACAGAACATTTTACCCCAAAACAAAAGAATATACCTTCTTCTCAACACCTCACTTAACAGTCTCCAAAATTGACCACATGCTTGGTCACAAAGCAAGTCTCAATAGATACTAGAAAATTGAAATAACCCACTTTATTCTAGCAGACCACCATGGAGTAACCTGGATTTCAACAATAAAAGAAATAACAGAAAGCCTGCAAACTCATAGAAACAGAACAAGTCCATACTGAACGATTATTGTGTCAAGGCAAAAATAACGTCATTAAAGAGTTCCTAGAACCAATGAAAATGAAGACACAATATATTCAAACTTATGGGACACAATGAAAGCGATTCTAAGAGGCAAGTTCATAGCACTAAGTGTCTCCATAAAGAAATTGCAGAGATTTCATACTAGCAACTTAACAGTGCACCTGAAAGCTCTAGAAAAAAGGAAGCAAACACTCCCAAGAGAAGCAGATGGCAGGAAATAATCAAACTTAGGGATGAATTCAATAAAATAGAAACAAAGAGAACAATACNAAGGACCAAGGAAACAAAGAGTTGGTTCTTCCCAGAAAATCAACAAGATACTCAAAAACTTATCCAAACTAACTAAAACACAGAGAATATTCATATTAACAAAATCAGAATCAAAAAGGGGGGCATAACAACTGACACTGAGGAAATCCAAAGAATCATTAGGCCACAAAATTGGAAAATCTAAAAGAAATGGACAACTTTCTTTTTTGTTTGTTTGTTTTAATTAGTTTGATTTACTTGTTCAATACTAAAAAGAATTCTTTTTTCTTTATTAAGAAATTTTTTATTCATTTTACATACCAACCACAGATCTTGATAGATACTATATACTAAAATTAAATCAATAAACAATCTAAATATACCTATAAACCCTAAGGAAAGAGAAGTAGTCATTAAAATCTCCCAACCAGGCGGATCTCTGTGAGTTCGAGGCCAGCCTGGACTACCGAGTGAGTTCCAGGAAAGGAGCAAAGCTACACAGAGAAACCCTGTCTCGAAAAACCAAAAAAAAAAAAAAGTCTCACAACAACAACAAAAAGCCTAGGTCAGATAGTTTTAGTGCAGAATTCTACAACACCTTCAAAGAAAACCTAATATCAATACTCCTCAAATTATACCACAAAATAGTAACAGAAGGAACAGAGCCAAATTCATTTTTGAGACCTGAATATATCACCATGATACCCAAACTACACAAAGATTTAATAAAGAAAGAGAATTATTTGTTGTTTTTTTACTCTTTTACTTTTTGGCTCTTTTGGGGGACATACCACCCTGCTCTCAAATAAATCACACACAGAGGCTTATTCTTACTTACAAATGCCTGGCCTTAGCTTAGCTTGTTTCTAGCCAGCTTTTCTTAAATTATCCTGCCTACCTTTTGCCTCTTGGCTTTTCTCTGTTCTTACCTCTGTGTATCTTTCTTTCACTCTTACTCCGTGGCTGGCTGTGTGGCTGGGTGGTTGGCCCCTGATGTTCTCCTCTCCTTCTTCTTTCACTCCTCCTTCTCTTTTCTCCTTCTATTTATTCTCTCTGCCTGCCAGCCCCACCTATTCTTTCTTCTGGCTTGCTATTGGCTGTTCAGTTCTTTTAGACGAATCAGGTGTTTTAGGCAGGCAAAGTAACACAGCTTCACAGAGTTAAACAAATGAAACATAAAAGAATGCAACACATCTTTGCATCATTAAAAGAAATGTTCCACAGGATAAACAAATGTAACACATCTTAAAATAATATTCCACAACAAATTACAGACCAATTTCCCACATAAAAATTGATAAAATAATACCCAGTAAAATACTTGCACACCAAATTCAAGAACACATCAAAAAGATCATCTACCATGATCAAGTGGGCTTCATTCCAGAGATGCAGGGATGGTTCAACATATGAAAATTTGTCAATGTAATCGAAAATCTGAAAATGTAATCCATTATATAAACAAACTGAAAGAAAAAAATGCATGATCATCTCATTAGATGCTGAAAGGCTTTTGACAAAATCCAACACCCCTTTCTTGAAAAAAGCCTTGGATAGAATAGGGATATAAAGGACTTGCCTAAACATAGTAAAGGCAATTTGCAGCAAACCTATAGCATACATCAAATTAAATGGAGAGAAACTCAAAGCAATTCTACTAAAATCAGGAAGGAACAAGACGAGGCTGTCCACTCTCTCCATATCTATTCCATATAGTACTTCAAGTTCTAGCTAGCACAATAGGACAACTAAAGGAGATCAAGGGGATACAAATTGGAAAGGAAGAAGTCAAAATATCACAAATTACAGATGATATGATAGTATTCATAAATGAGCACAAAAATTCTACCAGGGAACTCCTACAGCTGATAAACACCTTCAGGGAAGTGTTTACATACAAGATTAACTAAAAACAAATCACTAGCCCTACTATATACAAATGATAAATGGTCTAAGAAAGAAACCAGAGAAACAACACACTTCACAATAGCCATAAATAATATAAAATACTTTGGCATAACTCTAACCAAGCAAGTGAAAGACCATATGATAAAAACTTCAGGTCTTTGAAGAAAGAAACTGAAGAGGATATCAGAAGATGGAAAGATCTCCTATGTTCATGGATTGGGAGGATTAACATAGTAAATATGGCCATCCTACCAAAAGCAATGTACAGATCCAACACAATTCCTGTCAAAATTACTACACAATTGTTTACAAATCCTGAATGGGTAATACTCAACTTTATATGGAAAAACAAAAAACCCGGGATAGCTAAAACAATCCTGTACAATAAAAAACTTGTGGAAGTATCACCATCCCTAATTTCAAGCTGTACTATAGATTTGTAGTAATAAAAACAGACACTTGATGGACTTAAACCAAAGAGCCAGACGTAAATCCAGACACCTGATTTTTGATAAAGAAGCCAGAAATACACAATGGAGAAAAGAAAACATCTTCAACAAATGATGCTGGTCCAAGTGGATGTCAGCATTTAGAAGCATGCAAATAGATCCAAATCTATCATCCTGCTCAAAACTCAAGTCTAATTGGATCAAAGACCAGTGTATCTGGATAAAGCCAGATACACTGAACCTAATAGAAGAGAAAGTGTGGAATAGCCCTGAATGCATTGGCACAGGAGACAACTTACTGCATAGGACACCAATAGCTCAGGCACTGAGATCAACAACTAATAAATGGAACTTCATGAAACTGAAATGCTTCTGTAAGGCAAAGGACAATGTCAATAAGTGAAAATAACAGTCCACAGAATGGGAAAAGATTTCACCAATGCTACATCTTACAGAAGGCTAATATCCAAAATATATAAATATCTGAAGAAACTAGATATAAACAAACTTAATAATCCAATTAAAATGGGCTACAGATCTAAACAGAGAATTACCAACAGAGGAAACCAAAATGGGTGAGAAATATTTAAATAAGTGTTCAACATTATCACAGCTCTAGCATTCAGTGAGGGGCCTTAACAGCAAGGAATTCAAACATTAAACATGTCAAAGACATAGGCAAGAGTTGTACAGCAAATTCCACCAAGGGCAGTGAAGGGCCAATTCAAGTCATCCAAGAACCNTGAGCTTTGTCAAGCAGCACCTTCAAGACACTTGGCATCACCAAATCAGAAACTGGAAACAACCTAGATGTCCCTCAAAGAAAGGATAAAGTAATTGTCGGACATTTACACAATGGAGGATTATTCAACTGTTAAAAACAAAGACATCATTAAATTTGCAAACAAATGGATGTAACTTAAAAAAAATCATCCTAAGTGAGGCATCCCAGGCCCAGAAAGACAGATATGATAAGCACTGACTTATAAGTGGATATTCACCCTAAAGTAAAAAATAATCATGCTACAGTCTACAAACCAAGAGAAGCTAAGTAACAAGGAGAACTTAATGGGGGACGCAAGGATCTCCCTGGGTAGAGGAAATAGATTTCACAGGTAGACTTGGGGACGAGGAGGGTTGGGAACAGAAGGGATCAATTTGGGGTGGAGGGAGGGAAAAATACTAGGAGAAATGACTGGAATTGAGAGGGGCACTTTGGGAACAAGGTGGAAACCTAAAGCAATGGAAACTCCGAATCTATGAGAGTAACCCCAACAATGACTCTTAATAATGGGGGACATGGAGCTTGAACCAGCCATCATCTGTAACCAGGCATCTTCCAGTGAAGAGACTGGAACACCAACCAGCCACAAAACCTTGGACCCACAGTTTGGCCTGCCTGCAGAGTGTTTTGGGACCAGAGCCTAGCAGAATCATCATCAAAGAGACTAGAATTCATCCAGCAACTGATGGAAGCAAAAAACAGAGTCCCACAGCCAAGCATTAGGCAGAGCCTCAGGAGTCCTGCTGAGGTGAGGGGAGTATGGGGTAATCAGAGGAGACAGGGACACCATGAGAACATGGCCCACAGAGTCATCAGACCAGGACTCATAGGGGATTACAGAAATCAGGGAACCTGCAGGGGTCTGACCTTGGTCCTCTACATATAAGTTATGGCTGAGAAGNTTGGTGTTCTTGCAGGAGTCCCAAAAGTGGGAGCAGGAACTGTTTCTGACTCTTTTGCCTGCTTGTGGGACCCTTTTCCTTCTACTGGGTGGCCTCATCCAGCCTTGATGTGAGGATATGTGTCTGGTCTTCCTATAGTGTATTATGTGGTGCTTAGTTGATGTCCCTGGGAGGCAGGCCTGTTCTTTTATGAAGGAAGCTGGAGGAAGGCAGATCTGGGAAAGAGGAGAGAATGCTGGGAGGAGAGGAGGGAGGTGAAACTGTGGCTGGAGTATAATATATGAAAGAATAATGCAAAAAAAGAAAAAGTTGCATGTGAAGCTATGTCCAGGTTAATTGCCTGGGAAGCTCCATCCATGAATGCTTTCAAATATTGACTAGTCTGTTATTGGCTCCATGGTCAGTTAGTAAAATGTTAGGGTTTTTTAGAAAGACAGAATCAAAGGAATGTGAATACATAGATGTGTAAGAGGACCTCCATTCTGAAAGTCGGCTCTCACATCATTGTGGAGTCTGAGAAGTCCCAAGGAAAGCTTGTAATGTCATTTAGTCTGAGTTCAATCACTTGATAAAATGGTAAAAACTCATAGTCTCTAGAGGAGTCTCTGAAAACTGGAAGGGTGGGAGCTGACTGGTATCAACTCTGGAGTCTGGAGACTCAAAGTGCTTATTTCCCAGGCCTTTGGTGACATTGCCTATTATGTTCTATCCGGGCCCTCAGTGGAATTGATGACATCACCAATATCAATGTTGTTGATTCTCTTCCTTCAGTGAACTGACCCAAATGCTATTCTCTTCCAGAAATATCATCATGGGTATATACTTTTTTTTGTTTTGTTTTGTTTTTTGAGACAGGGTTTCTCTGTGTAGCTTTGCGCCTTTCCTGGAACTCACTTGGTAGTCCAGGCTGGCCTCGAACTCACAGAGATCTGCCTGCCTCTGCCTCCCGAGTGCTGGGATTAAAGGCGTGCGCCACCACCGCCCGACTCTGAAACGATACTTTTAAAAGTACCTAGATATCACTTAGCCCAATAATACACAGCACCAACCATCACAGCTGTAGTCTAGGTCATTTGGTGCAACATTTTACAAATGAGTTGAGTCTTAAAATTTTCTAATTGATTAATTTTTTTTCTTCCTACAGGAGGGCCTGACTTGCTCTTCAAAACCACATTTGCCTCCATGAATGTGTGCCTACTTGATGGAATACCATGAAACTGCACGAGAAATTCAACTCCTCTATGAATAGATGAAGGGTGTATTTCTTATGCATTCTTTCCCAATAAATAAATATCATAGGCACAGACATGACCATTTGTCACTACAAATCTCATTTCACAAGCTAGAAATATATAATTCAACTCTATGTATTGAAAATCCTAGTTATTAAAGGTATGTGTTCTTTTATAATGAGTTTTGTCTGCTTTGCTGAAAGCTTCATGCTGTTTCTAAACTTATAAGCAGGAAGTGCATTTCTGTTTTATCCCTTTGTTTTTATATTATTATATATCCCAAGCAATGAATTAACATGCTATGCTAATTAAAAATTAAAGGAAAACCTTGAGGTCACATAGAAATTGCCCAAATCAGCAATGATACACATTATTCTGTAGACATGTTATGAGACAATGTTTAGGTAGCTACTAAAATTTTGATTAAATATCTTTGGATCTCTTGATACTATGGTCAGGGGTAAGCCATGGCTTTGTACTATTTTATCATTCTTCATAAAAGAAAATCTTAAACCATTTACATAAGAAACATGAATTGGTGTGGGTATTGGGGGACTGAGATAGATCAAAAGAAAAAAGCGAAGATATCAAATTTGTTGCTTTCATTCTGACACATAACCAATTGCCTGGTCACTTAGTATTTTCCAATTTGGGGTAGAAGAGGATAGCTGAAGAAGGAAGGCATTGGCTGTTGGAACATTTACATCTGGCTATGGGCTATGTGACTATTCATGGAGAAATGTAAAGAAATTTTTGTCTATTCATGTCATAGAAAGACGATGCTGACAGATCAAAGAAATGATATTTTCCAAATGCAGCTTAATGAGCCAACAAATCTATTGATGTTATTCTCATGAATATGGGTGACTCTGGGGTAGGTACACCACCAAGAAGCCCATTCTCCCTGAAAATTGCTTAACTCTTGTATATTGGGATCTTAAAAAGAGAAAGAGCCTCATAATCCTCATGAGTCTCATTAGCCTTAGGACCCTCTGCCTCCCTCCATGAGAAATGTTTATATTCCTAATTATGTATATGAGGTCTTACCATGGAGCAGCACAGTTGCTAGGGTTGAATGATATTATCCAAGTCCAGCCCAGAGGAAATAGCTCCACTCAACTCTAACCTTTCCTCTGACTCCCTTACTCTTACATTCTTCATACTTATGTACACACACACACACACACACACACACACACACACACTGTGTGTTCCCTGATACTTGGAATGAGATTCTTTAGAGTTGCACATTGGTCTATAATGCCATAGCAACAGTATAGACCACAGTAACAAACAAGTATTATGAGCATTTTGTTTGATGGTCTACAGTCATTTTCAACAGAAAATTCACATGGTTGAGAGTAGAACTAATGTGTGTGTGACCACAAATATTTAGATGTCAGTTTGATCTGTTTAGTATATCTATTTAATAAAACAATGACTTTGTCNTTCTCATTTGGTCCTATGCTTTCCCTTCCACAAGTTTTTGACCTACCTTACAATATCAAAATAGATATTCTCTTCTATGAGATAGGACTTATATTAATAGGGAAGTAGTTGATTGTATGCATCACAGTTGTGCCACTATTANAACAGTGAGAATATTTACCTTCAGACTGAAAGTATAGGATGCAGGGAAAATATCTGAGCAGGACTGTTGCAGAATATTTACACTGTAAAGATGTGTCTCTGCCTAAGGTGTCTTCTGATTGGTTTAATAAAGAACTAAATAGCCAATAGCTAGGCAGGAGAGAATAGGTGGGACTTCCAGGGAGAAAGAGGACTCTGAGAGGAAGAGAGACAGGGATGCCAGTGAGATACAAAAGTAGTAGGACATACAGTACACAGGAAAGGAAACTGAGCCATGTGGCAGAACATAGATTAACAGAAGCAGGTTAATTTGAATTATAGGGGTTATTTGGGGAAAAGCCTAAGCTAAGGATGGTCAAGGTTGTCTGCAATTGAGGGTAGATTTCTTTATCTCGTNTTTGTAGGCAGAATAATTGGGCTTTTAATGGATACATGAACCAAGTAAACCTTAACTTCTGACAAGCAGCAAAAGTACCAGAGACAACAGTGGGTAGAAGCAAAGAATGATACAGGTAAACATATAAGCATTTCCTAAAGGTAGTCTATCATACTCTCAAAGAGTGTACTGTGTATATTACTCAATGAAATATACTAGGAGTATATATGCTGTTAGGACAGCCTTGCATAGTACCATTGGGAAGTTTCATCTGAGGGTATAATCTTCAAAGATGGTTTCATGTAATGGAAGCCAATAAAGATAGATTATTCATCCTCCCCAAAGCTCTTTCAAGAGCCAGGCATGTTCAGTACAGATGCCATATGGCTCATGAAGAATGGTCATAAGTTTTAGGGCATTGAATAAACATTACTTATGACAGAACAGCTAATACAAGTGATGGGGACCTCATTTGCATGCCTGATCTCCTATAGCAGGAACCATATAACTGCTGGCACAGAAAAGAAGCAGGCACCTTACACCACACAGAGGAAAATGGCCATGGCAGGACTTGTCCTGAGTACTATCTAGCCTGTGTCGGAAGACAGTTCAGGCTCAGTTACATATATGTCACCATAGCAGAGGACATGCAAGTCCTAACACAGCAAGGGGGCAAACTACCATATTACACATAGTAAGATGGCCACCCAGATTTCATCTATTGCCTATCCACCACAACTCTTTGTTTCAGTTGGTCCATGTTTGGGTTCTCTTTCCCAGAAATATGTAAAGATGCTCTTGTGAAGTCCTAGTGAGCTATTCGAGTTTCATGGACATTGTGAGGCAATGTTAATAGGCCCAGTCTTGTAAGAGTCTCTTTGACGTTATCAGAGTTTTTCTGCTTCAGGATGATAATGAGAATACTCAACCCAAAGGAAAGAGTTAAACACTAATGCATCTGCACATCCCTCCACCCAGATCTCCTGGCCTCTCTTATTATCCATCATTATCCTTTTTATGAATCTCTATCTTCCCATCCTAGTGGATGTTAACATCAATGGTAAATAAAACAACATGCTAGGAATGCCTTGGTTGCTTTCCTATTGCTTTGATAAAATATTTAATTTGACTTATGGTTTAAGGAGGTGAGAATCCATGATGGCAGAGCTCACCCACCATAATACACCTCCTCCAACAAGGCCACACCTCCTAATCCTTCACAAACAGTTCCATCAACTAGGGACCAAGAATTCAAACATATGAGTCTATGGATATCATTCTCGTTCAAACTACCACAAGGAACCTCATGAGAGTAATTGAAAGGAAAAACTAAAGAGAATTAGCTAAGAGAGAAATGTTACAGAAAACAAGCACAATTAATTCTTTTTAAAAAGCCAAATGTGAGTGAATCAGAAGGAAAAGGCACAGGTGTGATTTATCCCTTCCCTTTGTCACCTTCAGAAGGAAACAAGAAACTATACTTATGTAAAATGTATGCATGCATATACATATAAGTATATGCACATCAATGCCCTTGAGCTTTTAAGTATTTCTAACATTCTCACAAACATCATTGCCACAGGAAAGCGGTGTTTTCTGCAAAGGCATTTCCAATTACATTTCAAAAGGCCATACATTATCCAAATAACAGGAAAAAAAACAATGGAAATCTCTCTGTCGCTGTATCTTCACTTTCTCACATTAATCCCCAAAACACATGCAGCCCTTCCACAGGTGACTTTGGGAAATCAATATTGCAAAAGAAATACCATTGGCATCCTTTTCTCATCTCAGCTGTGGTACAAGTGAGGAGGAGTAATGTCTCGATAAATAATGTCGAGCTTCAGTCTCTTTTACCTTCATTCCAAAGAGATGAGCAATTTCTGAAAAGCAACTGTAGAAGATGCACTTTTACCTCTTCATCAAAAGCATATAAAAATGAAATATATTGTGATATTTATTACCAGGTGTGTTATAAACTGCCATGGTGATCTGATACAAATGGCTTTTTTCTCTATGGTGCCGACCTTCAAAAAACGATGATAGGAAAAGCTTCAGACTTTATGACAGCTTAACTAGAAATACATTACAGCTGCTATATTAATATGTAGTTGTGGCTTTGCAATAAAGTTTNAATATGAAAGGAAACTCTGAACTTACACTCTGCTATAAACTTTAAATATGCACAGAAATACATTCACAAAAGCAGCAGGAGGTGTTTGAGATAATGTTTATATGAAATGATGCTGTCTCCTGTTCTTAGCCCCAAACCTTCACAGCAATTTCTACGTAGCATAAATCCAATATTAACAATCTAATGACATGTATCCTTCTTAGTAGAGTAAATTATAAAACCTGCATAGAAATGTGCACTTGCAGATTTTCACATCATGCAAGGTGCCAACACCCTTATATCCCTGCCTGCGGTGACATATGAATCCCTAAGTACAGATATATTTAAGAGCCTTAATAAATCAATAATCATATTTCAGTAAGCAAATGCTGGGTATTGAAAACCTGATAGGTACTGAGATATAACTTTGGAAATACCAAATTGACTTCCCCTCTGTACTCTCAAAGTCTTTTTGAATGCATAAATGTCATGGTGCCACACTTTAAGTAGCTTAACATCTAAAAATGAATTTGATCAAATGTTTTAGTTTGATATAGGTCCATTTTCTAAGATATGTAAATAATGCTAGCTACAGTTCTTATCAAAACAGTGTTTACAAGGTCTCAACATCATTTGCAAACATCCCCAAACAGAAATAAAATTCACCTCTTCTGATGCTAAAAGGGTTTGTTAAATTAGGCATGTAGTCTCAAATCAAATGACATTTTTATTCATTTTAGTAACATCATTATTTAGTTGAAATCATTTAAATAGAAAAGATCTACAAGGAATTCAGACTGATTGTTATATTTCTGCTTATTTCCATGAGTGTTTTGTGTACAAT
>LZPO01028944.1:0-19202 GCA_001675575.1 Neotoma lepida
TGTTCTTCAGATTCCTTAGTCTTCATTCTCCTGAATGACAAAAACAAAACCCTTTCTCAACTCTTACTGTGAGGAAATTCCAGTCTGATATTTATTGATTTTGATTGTTTTTTAAGTGTGAAGTCATTTAATTAAAAGCCCAAGTGGTAATAAGCTCCTTTGTTGCATACATTATATATGGCTCTTACACGGAGTAAAATAGACACCAGGAGGTGAATTATTCACACCAGCACCCAACTCAGGTGAGTAGAGAAACAAGGCTGTACTTGCTGGCACTGAGATTGTAACTCTTTACATGCAGTGTGTTCTTTAGTAAAGTGTTCATGTGAAACTTAAACAGAGCACTAAAGTCAGACTTTAAGGTTTTAAAATACTGTCTTAAAACTCGCCAATTAGCATTAAGATAAAGTGGAGCAATAGTTTCTAAAATGATGTTAGTGATCAGCATACAAATGGAAATTAGTCTGAAGGGTTTGGAATGTTCTTTGAATTCCTGGATGACAGTTACTGCTTTGTCCCTTAATTCCCCCAAAGCACATATATAAGGCATCATTTCCTAACTGCCATTGAAAATACCCTAATTACAATGTCAGCAGCAATCTTAAACTAGGCTTTTTACTATATTAAATACCACAAAAACTGGGAAATTTGAGAAAGTAACTTTGATCTGACATGTACATCAAGATGCAGTATGTAAGAACAGCTGTTCTTGTTTTTCTCCCACCTAGAGATCTTATCAGGTGCTCAATTTTTTTAAGACATCTTTATGTTAAAAACTTGTTCTCACTGTGGATACAGGATTCCAGTACTTGAGTATTCTTTGGGTGACTTAAGATTAGTGTCATACTTTAATTACAAATGAAATGATTTCTATTGTCACCTGCACAGGCGTTTCTAAACTCATCTAAAAGAGACTTGAAATAAATACAGCATCTGAAGGTTTTTTCCATAGATGGGTTTAAAACACCGAATGCTTTCTATCCATAAGGTGCTGTAATGTCAAGTTCCTGGCAACTGGCAGTGATGCCCCTGACCTAATAGTCCTTTCGTACAACAGTTTGGACAAGAGTAACACACTGTGCAGGAGAACTGGCTCTCTCAGAAGAGGAAGTTGAGCGGTTGAAAATTTCTCTCTGAAGTTCCTCTACTTTTCTCTGAAGCTCTGCTCTTTTGGCAAGAAGTTCTTTGTATCTGTTGTGGATAGGTTCCTGTGGTTTCATCAGGGGGTTCCACCTTATGCAATATCCTACCCATAGTTCCAGATGGCACATGGACTTACTTAAATTTTTGTTTTATTTTCTAAAGCTGTTCTATCATCTAGAGCAGTCTTTTTTTTTTTTTTACAATAGGCATTTGGTTCTTTAATTGCTCTGGGAAGGGGTTTCTTCTATGATGGTAGGAGAGGACTGGACCAGATTTGCCATGGGTGCCTGTTAGAGGTCCGTCAGAGAATTTCCCTATGGCAAAGGCTAAGGATTACCTGGTCTGTTCCTTGTTGATCTACATTTGTTAGTCCAATGTTTGCCTTTGCCATACCTTCTGTCTAATCCAGAAGGGAAGGGCATTCTGTTGCTATTTTTCCTTGAAAAAACATTGTTTCTAGGAATGCCTTGATTACAGTCCATTTATAGGTGACCTTGTTTACGAAAGTTCTAACATCTGACATTATTATTTGTCTTCAAATTTCTGGAAATCACCTCACCTATCCAATCATCATGGTCATGAGATTCAATATTCATTGTATCTCATCCATTCATGTGAAGTTGCTGATCTTGCCTTTAACAGCCTAATTACTGTTTTGCATTGTAAGAAATCAGTTTCTTTTGGGCCCTGCATAACTTGTGTAAATAACTCAATTTTCTTTCCTACTTCTTCAATTCTGTCCCAAGTATTCAAGGCTACCATTTGACATAAAGCTAGGGTGTGGTCATCACAAACAGATTGTCTTTTTACATTAACATAATCTCTCTCTTCAAGAAGTTGATCTTGGGAGATTTCCATACCTCTAGGCCTACTTCTTTGTTCAATGGTCTTAGCCTAATCTTTCTATCTGGTCTTCCATTGTAATTGGGGACCAGCTTATAAAACAGCTGTTACCAAATCTCTCCAGTCTTGAGGGATAATTCTATTACACAGTGACGACGAGTTTAACATCTGCTTCACAAATGGGGAATGCATACTATATGACACTATAACCTCTTTGAATCTTCTTAAATCTAACATGTGCACAGGAATCCAGTCAGCTCTTACACAATCATGAGCATTTGGCATTTCCTGTAAGGTTACTGGATAGATTAAGGTTGGCTGTTTGAAAGCCTTATGCTGTTTCTCTGTAACCATATAATGCAATGCTGAGATTGGTTCACCTTTAAATTCTTCTGCCAGGCTCTCCATACCTCTATTATCTCTTTTAACTAATTTTTCTAAAACTTTTTTCTTGACACTCATATTAACTGCATTTTTAATGATATAACAAAAATGGTCAAACAAAAAATGTTTATACTTGACACTACATCTAGCCCATCAACATTAACTATTCTCTCATTTAATTGTTCCATTTTCAGAATGTCAGTCATATTATCAAACAGAGACAAAACATTCTCCATGTAAAAATGTTTCTCATTTTTTAATGTGGGGAAAAAATACTTTCTCTTAACTAATTCCTCCCTTTAAGAAATCTTAATTGACTCATGAAATCTGCTGATAATGATGATTCAGATGATGGTGTAGCAGNAGTCTGAGGAGGGTGCCAAAGGAAAGCCAGGACCCACCAGGAGAGGAAAGAAGCCAAAAAACAGGTTTCTACACAGGAGAATGTGTGAAAAGTAGTTAATTCTGGAATATTTGGAGCTTGAGCCTGGGGATTTTGCTGCAGAGAGGCTGCAACAGAAACTTGTCCAACAGGGTACTGACTCCGGCCCAAATGGGGTAAAGGTTCTGGCCATGAGTAGCTCTGGCCTGAGCCACAGGCAAGCAGCTTTTTTTGTGAATTCGTGCCCCACAAGTTGGATGCCAGGTGTAACACAAATCTTAAAAGGTCTTTTAATAAAAAAAACCCAGAGCCAGAAGTCAAGGTGAAAGCTGAAAGATCAGAGAAACAGAGCAGGTACACTATATCACCACTCACATGCAAATATATAGTTTTAAAAGTCAATATTATAAATGAAATATGTTTTTAAGTTAAAGGGTAGCTAAATAATTTTATATTAAAACATCTACATTTGATTTGAATATTATCTGTGATGTATTCATGAAAATAATGTATGAGGAGTGATGGAGATATTGTTCTGTATGCTGTGAATATGTGTTGCTCTTATTGATTGATAAATAAAATGCTGATTGGCCAGTAGCCAGGCAGGAAGTATAGGTGGGATAAACAAACAAGAAAAATTCTGGGAAGAGGAAGGCTGAGTCAGGAGACACCAGCCACCGTGGAAGGAGCAACATGCCTGTAGACCGGTAAAGCCACAAAATACGTGGCAAAACATAGATTAATAGAAATGGGCTGAATTTAAGTATAAGAGCTAGTAAGTAATATGCCTGAGTTAATGGCCAAACAGTTGTAATTAATATAAGCTTTTGAGTTATTAATTTATAAGTGGTTGCGGGACCGCGTGGGGCCTGGCGTGACCCAGATAAAACATTCACCTACAGGAGAGAAAAAAAAATCAAACAATATGCAGTATTTTTTATGAATAAAATGAGGAAATAAAAGGAAAAAGGGAAAAAATGGAGGAAAAGAAAAAAATGTTAAAAAAATGATAAAGAGAGCCAAAAACAGAACAAAAGAGTTGGTTTTATTAGATAATGTATTTAGCCAGCACATTAGTTTTTTAGTGCTATGTGAAACATTATGACAAATATAGTAGTTTGAAATAGCAACCATTTATTGTGTTACTTCATTTTTCTGCCATCTATTTNTTAGGGACAGTTTCTAGATCCAGGAGATATTTAACAGTGGCACAGATAATATCTTCTAAGGCATTAAGAAAGCTCTCTCTGAAAGCGTTTAGCCTCAACAAATGCAGTGCACCTGAGCAATTGATGTTCCTAAAATCAGAATAGATGGTGTTGCTTTTCAGCTAATAAGGACCCAAATCTTGACATAAAGGTTTTTCTGGTCTTAAAACATTCAAGACTTGCTGATGGTAGCAAGTACAATAACAGTAATACTTAAAACCAAAAATTAGGATTAAAAATGGCAAGCCATAATTATAATTTCTTTCTTTGCATTCTTATTCTTTNGGTTTTTTCAAGACAAGGTTTCTCTGTGTAGCTTTGCGCCTTTCCTGGAACTCACTTGGTAGCCCAGGCTGGCCTCGAAATCACAGAGATCCGCCTGCCTCTACCTCCCGCCTGAGTGCTGGGATTAAAGGCGTGTGCCACCACCGCTCGGCACATTCTTATTTTTAACTGTCACCTCCTCTTTTACTAAATTATTACGCATAATTGTATATATACATAAATAAACTGTATCATATATACATGATACAATATATGCACATACCATCTACATTTATAGACATCTATAAGAGACTTCATTCTGATTAACTTCAAAGCAAAGACTTGCACAAAAAAACAGAATTTCTGTATTTTCTCTTAGTATTATTTTCTTTTCTTTTTCAGCAGCAACATTTTGCAAGATAATAAATTCCTGAGGGTCAACTACATAAAATTAGTGAATTCAATTTCTTATGAATATTTTAATGTTGAATTTTTGTGTTTTCCTTGATAAAGTAAAATTAGTCCTGCAAGTCTCAAAAGCAAATTTTCTACAGAATTATAAAATTAAAAATGTTTCATTGTTAATGAGGTACAGAAAGGATAGGAACATAAATGTAGACTCTTTTCCTCTTTTCCTACTGGTTTTTATATGTATTTACTAAAATAATTCAAGCAACAAAGTCATAAAATTACCAGGGAGAATTCATCTTTATTTTGATACAATGACATATATCATGTTCTCTGGGATGATTTTCCATTCAAAGAAAGCATAAAGCTTTCAATGAATAATATTGAAAAATCCTTTCTGCAATATTTGTAAACACAGTTTTATAATTATCCTCATAATATTTAAAGGAAACATGTCTTTTATAAACATTTTACTATGCTTCTCCAATATTTGTTTTTCATGCGGCCTTTTAAAATGTGTTTAATGTTAGTTATCCTTCCAAATCTCCCTCTTTTATCCTGTTCTCTACCCTTTTCCCATTAAACACTTCCTATCCCATTGTTCTCATTTCTCACTTCATACCCCAATGCTCTAGCCCCCTTTCATCGAAATCTGCTTCCATGATTACATCTTTGTTTCTGGGTCCACATGCTCCACTAGATGATCCTACATTCATGCACATAAGGAAGTACTGAGTGGATTACATGGGATAAAAAAGAGGACAGAAAGCACATAACAGTATGAGGAATAAGTTATGAGGGTTTACCAAAGTATTTGGAGAGGAGAAAATGAATGTGGATTTCCTTAAATCACTATCTATCTATATATCATCAATCTAGCTATATCTACACACACACACACACACACACACACACACACACACACACACATATATATGCAAGTATAAAATTGTAAGTGAAAATGCTAACTAAATTTAGAAAGGAAAAGAAACTTGCAGTATTATTTTTAAAATAATAAAAAATAACTGAATTTAAAGTCAAACAATATTAAAATTGAATTTAAAAAATTATTCTGCATTTTCAACTATTCAATCTGTGGAGTTGGAATTCAGTCCTTTGGGCATATACCAAGTAATGGCTTAAGTTGGTTATATGATAGATTTTTTTTGAGAATTTCTAGTAATGTTTCCATAGTGACTGTACCAGTTTACAATCCCACCATCACTGGATGAGTATTCTTTTTCCCCCATTCCCTCCAGCATATGTGAAGGTTGTTTTCTTTATCTTTGCACTTCTGAGTGAGACAAATACAATCTCAAAGTTGGTTTGATTCGTATTTCCCTAATTGCTAGGGACAACAAACATTTTTTTTTAGATATTTCTTAGCCATTCTTTTTGTTTAGAACTCTCTCTTCATATCCCAGCCTCCTTTTTGAATGAGTTACATAATTTTTTTTAAATCTTGCTTTTATATTATGGATATTTATCTTCTGTCAGATGTATAGCTTTAAAAGATCGTCTCCATTTCTGTGGATTTTATCTTTATTAGGTGGATTGTATCTTTAGTTGAACAAAAGCTTTTCAGTTTTAGGAAGTTCTAGAGGTGAAGAGTCAGCATTTTGTGTCAGGGTCTGTAGGCTGACATATCCTGAAAAAGACTATCAGAAGATTCTCCAAGTCTTCTACACTTTCAACTTCTTTAAGTATCTAGTATTAAACAAATAGACAATATTTTTCCAGTATTGTCTTTGATGAAAATTTATCATCCTAAGAAATGTATTCCTTGCTCTAGGACCTAGGCCCTGGGGCACAACCAGTCCCCAGGAACTGCCACTCATCTCTGCTCCAGTTACCAGTCAGCATGGAAAACTCCTGAGGGCAGGCCTCCCACCAAAACTCCACATCAGTCCCTGCAATCTACAAGACCCACATCCTACCCCAATATCCATCCCACTGCAATTCAAGTGGCTTCCTGAGACCCGAAATCCACCAGCTCTTATTGGACTAAGAGTGGCTTCTTGAGACCTGGAATCTGTCAGCTCTCATTGTACCAAGAGTGGCTTCCTGAGATACAGAATCTGCTATTTCTCATTGGGACAAGAGAGGCTTCTGTGAAACAGAATCCACCAATTCTGATGGGACCAAGAGCTCTGATAAGACCAAGAACAGCTCCCTGAGCAACAGAATAAGCCAGCTTGGATTGCACCAAGAGCAGCTCCCTTAAATAAAGAACCATCCTGCTCCAATTAGACCAAGAGCTAAGATTAGACCCCAGGGTGACCCCTGAGACACAGATACAGCAAGCACAGACTGGACCAATAGCAGCTCCCTCAAACAAAAACACCTCTTACACCTGTTGGAAGAAGAGATGGGCAGATGCCAGTGTAAAAATACATAGAACATCATAAAGAACAATAAAACATCACCAGAACCTAGCCCTTCTACAATAGCAAGACCTGAACAACACAATGCAGAAGAAGCAGAAGAAAGCAACCTTAAAAATAACTTCATGAAGATACTAGAAACCTTCAAAGAGGAAATGAAAAATTCCCTTAAAGAATTTGAGAAAAAGACAAACAAAAATTAGAAAAAAATCAATAAAGAAATGGAGGAAAGAACAAACAAATAAAATGAAAGAAATCAATAAATCCCTTAAAGAAAGCCAAGATAACCATGAAAAAGCAATTAAACATATGAAGGAAACAGTCCAAGGCCTGAAAAGTTAAATAGAAACAATGAAGAAGACACAAACAGAGAGAATGGTAGAAATAGAAAATCTGAGTAAATGAACAGGAACAACAGATACAAGGATAACCAACAGAATATAAGAGATGGAAGAGAGAATCTCTGCTGTAAATGATACAATAGAGGAAATAGATTCATCATTCAAAGAAAACACCAAAGACAAAAAAGTCATTACACAAAATGTCCAGGAAATCTGAGACACACTAAAAAGGCCAACCCTAAGAATAATAAGAATAGAAGAAGGAGAAGAATACCAACTCAAAGGCACAGAAAATATATTCAACAAAATCATAGATGAAAACTTTCCCAACTTAAAGGAAATACCTATGAAGATACAAGAAGCTTACAGAAGACCAAATAGACTAGATTCCCAAAAGAAGTCCCCCTGCCACATAATAATTAAACCACTAAACATACAGAATAAAGAAAGAATATTGAGAGCAGCAAAGGAAAAAGCAAAATGACTTATAAAGGCAGACCCTTCAGAATAACACCTGACTTCTCAACGGAGACTATGAAAGCTAGAAGGTCCTGGATAGACGTTATGCAGACACTAAGAGACCATGGATGCCAGCCTAGACTAACATACCTTGTAAAACTTTCAATCACCATAGATGGAGTGAACAAGACATTAGAAGACAAAACCAGATTTAAACAAGACATATACACAAATCCAGCCTTACAGAAAGCACTAGAAGGAAAATTCAAACCTAAGGAAGTCAGATACACCCACGAAAACACAGGCAATAGATAACCCCACAGCAATAAATCCCAAAGAAGGGAAATATACACACACTACCACCAAAAGATAACAGGAATTAGCAATCACTGATCATTAATATCNCTTAATGTCAATGGAATCAACTCACCTTAAAAAGACACNGGCTAACAGAATGGATATGAAATCAGGATCCACCCTTCTGCTGCATACAAGAAACAAACCTCAACTTCAAAGACAGACCCTACCTCAGATTAAAAGGCTGAGAAAAGACTTTCCAATTAAATGGACATCAGAAGCAAGTTGATGTAACTATCCTAATATTTAACAAATAGACTTCAAACTAAAATCAATCAAAAGAGATAGGGAATGACATTTTATACTCATCACAAGAAAGATCCACCAAGATCTTTCAATTCAAAACATTTATGCCCCCAATACAGGGACACATACATATGGAAAAAAACATTACTAAAGCTTAAATCACACATCAAACCCCACACATTAATAGTGGGAGAATTCAACACCCCACTCTCAACAATAGACAGATCTGCCAGTCTGAAACTTAACAGAGAAATAAGGGACCTAAAAGATGTTATGACTCGAGAACTCTGGGCGTGCTAGCAGCAGTGCGCAGGCACAGACTCNGTGGCTCGCCATCGTCGCCTTTGTCTTCTGGCCAGCATCCTTGTGTACCCCCAGGAGTGGAAGTTACCTCTTATGAGTTCTGAGGCCTCAGCCTGACTTGTGGCTGCTGCTTTGATTGCCAGAGATAGTATCAAAGTTCTGAATCGCTTTCTCATTGCAAGTTTAGAGTCTACAGTTCAAACAAAAACAGTAGGTGGTTGAGAAGAAGTGTAAATATGCAGAAGCAGCCTCTGGAGTTTATACACAGAGAGGACACAGGATGAAAGAGTCATGAGTTAAGTCTCATCTTTATAAAAATAGACTTAAAAAATTGGAAAACCTNGAAGACAAAGTTCTTCTGGGCACAGACATCGTATGCGGGATTCAGTTGAAGAAAATTTGAACTGTAATTAACCCACATTCATAACTTACTTGAGAAAATGAGAGAAACTGCAAGAAAGAACCATTAAAATAAAGGCAGTGCTGTATTACAGTCCCTTCTTGTAACCACATCTCAGGGTACTGACATAAGTCTCTCATTATATATTCAGCTTCATTAGATACTTGTGTATTAATATTGAAAAGAAATTGTATGTATTTNGTGGATGTGGAAAAGCTTTCATCTTATCTCAGTAGATGCTAGGAGAAAACTCTGGTATATAACAGAATGTTGGAAAGTCTGCATCCTGAGTCAGATCTTCTACATNATGAACTCGATCCCNGAGAGAAACTTTATGAATGTAATGAATGTAGAAAAACCTTTAGCCTAAAACAAAACTTTGTAGAACATAAGAAAATGCATAGTGGAGAGAAACCACATAAATGTACAGAATGTNGCAAAGTGTTTTCTCGAGTCTCATCACTTACTCTACATTTGAGAAGTCATGCACGGAGGAAATCATTCAAATGTAGTAAATGTGGAAAAGTCTTCAGCCAGAGAGGAAACTTCCTTTCTCATCAGAAACAACATACTGAAGAGAAACCCTATGACTGCGAGAAAACTTCCATTCAGATGACAACCCTCATTAGAAATCAGAGAACCATTTGCATGTAAGGAATGTGGGAAAGCTTTTAATGGCAAATCATATCTCAAAGAACATGAGAAAATTCATACTGGAGAGAAACCATTTGAATGTAATCAGTGTGGAAGAGCCTTCAGCCAGAAGCAATACCTCATTAAACATCAGAACATCCATAGTGGGAAGAAACCTTTTAAATGTAATGAGTGTGGTAAGGCTTTTAGCCAGAAAGAAAACCTCATTATACACCAGAGAATCCATACTGGNGAGAAACCTTATGAATGTAAAGGGTGTGGGAAAGCCTTCATTCAGAAATCAAGCCTCATTAGACATCAGAGAAGTCATACTGGAGAGAAGCCTTATACATGTAAGGAATGTGGAAAAGCCTTCAGTGGTAAATCAAATCTCACTGAGCATGAGAAAATTCATATTGGAGAGAAACCCTATAAATGTAATGAGTGTGGAACAATTTTCAGACAGAAGCAGTACCTCATCAAACATCACAATATTCATACAGGCGAAAAGCCCTATGAATGTAATAAATGCGGGAAAGCCTTTTCTCGGATTACATCACTTATTGTACATGTGAGAATTCATACAGGTGATAAACCCTATGAATGTAAAATCTGTGGGAAAGCCTTCTGTCAAAGTTCGTCTCTTACAGTGCATATGAGAAGCCATANTGGTGAGAAACCCTATGGTTGTAATGAATGTGGGAAGGCCTTTTCTCAGTTCTCAACTCTTGCTTTACACATGAGAATCCATACTGGTGAAAAACCTTATCAATGTAGTGAATGTGGGAAGGCTTTCAGCCAGAAGTCACATCACATTAGACACCAGAGAATTCATATTCATTAAAACTCTATAAATGCCTTAGATNTAGTAATGCTTGAGCAGAATCTATGATTAGTAATATATCAAAAGATTTGTCTTACATTAAAGTTACACAAATATAGGAAATCCTGTAGTAACTCAAAACTTAAATACAAAGATATTTAATAAGATNTATCAGCATTATATACTTCTTGTACTCTCACAATAAAAGCTATTAGTGTTATAATTTTAGGGCCCTTCTCAATGAACTTAGAGTCCAATGATTCCAATTAGAGTAGTCTTAGAAAGCTTANGTGTTATGATAATATGAGCAATATAAAGGTTGGACATTAAGAGCCAAAAATATTTTTGATATATGCTATATGGATAATTTGTAAAAATCATTTTTCAGAGAAGGCATTTTGGGATAGGGTCTCCCTGTATACATAACCCAGGGTGATCTTAAACTCATTCTGTACTCCAAGTTGGCCTCAAGTTTCTGGTGATCCATTTACTCAGCCTCCCAATGCTGCAATTATATATATCACCATGCCAACTCAAAAGGCTTTGTTGATAGAATTGTATGAAGTTGAGGTCAGGACAGAATATTGAATTTAGAAACATGAATGAATTCTAGGGGATTGGTAATTGATTCTGGCAGTATCCCAGATCAATGGGAAAACATAGATGACTTAAAAAAGCAATCTTAGGATAATTAACTTTTTGTGGGGGGAAAATAATAGACCTCTGATTTCATAGGAATTCCAATGTCTTTGCAGAAAGCAAAGCTTTTTATAAAAAATTTGTAAGAGGATGGTTTCTGAGACTTGAGTAGGAAAGAAATTCTAGATTCTAGAATCCTCAGCTGTTATTCTTGAGCATTTATACTTATTCTCAAGAAACTGATATGCTTATGTAGGGAGTTATGTACCAATCAGTCTCTTCATTGCAGCATGAATTATGATAACAAAAAACGGGCGCAGGTGTTTGTTGCTTATGAAGTAGATGAATAAATGTAACAGTCATAATACTCTAATATTACATATAATATGTGTAACAGTAGAATACTCTAGCAGCTACGCGCAACAGGTTAAATCTGTGTTAACAGCAGAAGGAAAAGAAAAAAAAATCGGCATGAAGAAAATTGAAGTGATGGATATATTGTGATGATTCCTGTGTAAATTCGAATAAAACCANCTTGTCAACTCTGGTACTAAGCATTGCTTATGGGAAACACTTTTCTCTAAAAGTANAATTGGGANGATANGTATTTAGTTCCCAAAAAGTGGTTGTTGCTGTTATAGTAAGAATGGANTTCTATAGAAACAAAATGTGACAAAGCAGGGTAATTAAATGCTACTCCAGTTTTGTATCTAAATATCTACTTTTCATTAAAAATAAAGCTTCCAAATAAATGTAACAAACTGAAAAAAAAAGATATTATGTCTCAAATGGACTTAATCAATATCTACAGAACATTAAACCCTAACAAAAAAAATATACNTTCTTCTCAGCACCCCATGGAACCTTCTCAAAAAATGACCACATACTCAGCCACAAAGCAAATCTCAACAGATACAAAAATACTGGAATAACTTCTATATTCTATCAGACCACCATTGCTTAAAGTTAGATTTCAACAACAACAACAAAAAAAAAATTACAGAAAGCCTACAACCTCATAGAAACAGAATAATGCTCAACTGAAACACAAATGGGTCAAGGATGAAATAAAGAAAGAAATTAAAGACTTTCTAGAATTCAATGAAAATCAATGTACTACATACCCAAACTTATGGGACACTATGAAAGCAGTGCTAAGAGGAAATTTCATAGTGATAAATGTCCACATAAGAAAGTTAGGGAAATCTCACACTAGTGACTTAACAGCACACCTGAAAGCTCTAGAACATAAAGAAGCAAACTCACCCAGGAGGAATAGATGACAGGAAATAGTCAAACTGAGAGCTGAAATCAATAAAATAGAAACAAAGAGAACAATACAAAGAATCAATGAAACAAAGATTTGGTTCTTTGAGAAAACCAAGAAAATAGAAAAGCCCTTATCCAAATTAACCAAAAAGCAGAGAGAGAGCATCCAAATAAACACAATCAGAAATGGAAAGGGAGATGTAACAAAAGACAATGAGGAAATCCAGAGAATCTTCAGTTCACTTAAAAAAAAACTTTACTCCACAAAATTGGAAAATCTGAAAGAAATGAACACTTTTCTGGATCAATGCCACATACCAAAGTTAAATCAAGATGAGATAAACTATTTAAATAGACCAGTAACCCCTAAGGAAATAGAAACATTCATTAAAAGTCTCCCAACCAAAAAAAGCTCAGGACCAGATGGTTTCAGTGCAGAGTTCAACCAGGTTTTCAAAGAAGAAATAATTCCAATAATCTTCAAACTGTCCCATATAACAGAAACAGAAGGACTATTACCAAACTCTTTTTATGAGGATAGAGTTACCCTGATACCCAAACCACACAATTATGCAACAAACAAAGAGAATTACAGACCAATCTTCCTCATGAACATTGATGCAAAAATACTAAATAAAATANTGGCAAACCAATTTCAAGAACACATTAAAAAATTATCCACCATGATCACTTAGGCTTCATCCTAGTGGTTGAAGAATGGCTGAACATACGANAATCTATCAATGTAATACACCATATAAACAAACAGAAAGAAAAAAAAGCACATCATCTAATTAGATGCTGAAAAAGCGTTTGACAAAATCCAACACCCATTCATGATAAAAGTCTTGGAGAGATTAGGAATACAAGGAACATTCCTAAACATAATAAAGGCAATTTACAGAAAGCCAACAGCCAACATCAAATTAAATGGAGAGAAACACAAAGCAATTCCACTAAAATCAGAAACATGACAATGCTGCTTGCTCTTTCCATACTTATTCAATATAGTACTTGAAATTCTAGCTAGAGCAATAAGACAACAAAAGGACCTCAAGGAGATACAAATTGGAAAGAAAGAAGTCAAACTTTCACTATTTGCAGATGATATGATAGTATACATGAGTGACCCCAACACTTCTACCAGGGAACTCCTACAGCTGATAAATACCTTCACTAATGTGGCAGGATACAAGGTTAACTCAAAAAAAAAAATCAGTAGCCCTCCTATATACAAATGATACATGGTTTGAGAAAAAATTCAAGGAAACATGATAGTTTACAATAGCCACAAATAATATAAAATACCTTGGAGTAACTCTAACTAAGCAAGTAAAAGACCTGTATGACAAGAATTTTAAGTCTCTGAAGAAAGAAATTGAAGAAGATATCAGAAAATGGAAAGATCTCCCATGCTCATGGATAGGTAGGATTAACACAGTAAAAATGGCAATCTTATCAAAAGCAATCCACAGATTCAATGCAATCCCCATCAAAATNCTAACACAATTTTTACAGACCTGGAAAGAACAATATTCACCTTCATATGAAACAACAAAAAAAAGAGGATAGCTAAAGGAATCCTATACAATAAACCCTCCTCTGGAAGTATCACCATCCCTGACCTCAGGCTCTACTATAGAGCTATAGTAATAAAAGCATTTTGGTACTGGCATAAAAAACGATATGTGGACCAATGGAATTCAATTGAAAACCCTGACATTAATGCACACACCTCTGAACATCTGATTTTTGACAAAGAAGCCAAAACAGTACAATGAAAAAAAAAAGCATCTTCAACCAATGGTGCTGCCATAACTGGATGTCAACATGTAGAAGATTTCAAATAAGTCCTGATCTATCACCATGCACAAAACTCAACTCCAAGTGGATCAAAGACCTCAATATAAATCCAGTTATACTGAACCTGATATAAGAGAAAGTAAGACGTAGTCTTGAACACATTGACACAGGAGAGTACTTCCAAAATATAACACCAGAAGCACAGACACTGAAAGCAACAATTGATAAATGGGACCTCCTAAAACTGAGAAGCTTTTGTAGAGCAAAGGTCACAGTAAATAAGACAAAACACAGCCTACAGAATGNGAAAAGTTCTTCACCAATCTCATATCTGACAGAGGGCTGATCTCCAAGATATGTAAAGAACTCAAGAAACTAGATAGTAAAATAACAAACAATCCAATTAAAAAATGGGCTATAGNGCTAGATAGAGAATTCTCAGAGGAAGAATTTCAAATGGCCAAAAGACATTTAAGGTATTGCTCAACATCCTTAGACATCAGGGAAATGCAATCAAAATGCCTCTGAGACACCATCTTACAACTGTCAGAATGGCTAAGATCAAAAACACTGAGGACAGCTTATGTTGGAGAGGATGTGAAGCAAGGGGAACACTCCTCCATTGTTGGTAAGAGTGCAATCTTGTACAGCCACTTTGGAAATCAGTATGGCAGTTTCTCAGAAATTTGGGAATCAATCTTCCTCAAGACCCAGCTATACCACTCTTGAGGATATACCCAAGGAATGCTCAATCATACCACAAGAACACGTGCTCAACTATGTTCATAGCAGCATTTTTCATAATAGCCATAACATGGAAACAACCTATATACCCCTCTACTGAAGAATGGATTAAGAAACTATGGACATACACACAATGGAGTACTACTCAGCAGTGAAAACAATGACCTTATGAAATTTGTAGGCAAATTGATAGAACTAGAAAATATCAACATGAGTGATGTAACCTAGACTCAGAAGGACAAACATGGTATGTCCTCACTCATAAGTGGATACTAGATGTATAGCAAATGATAACCAGAATGTAGCACTTTNTAAGCTTTTTTTTTTCCCTTAAATGTTCAAAATCGCTGGGTGTTGGTGACTCACACTTTTAATCCCAGCACTCGGGACGCAGAGGCAGGTGGATCTCTGTGAGTTCCAGGAAAGGTGCCAAAGCTATACAGAGAAACCCTGCCTCGAAAAACCAAAAAAAAAAAATGTTCAAAGTCAAAACTCAAACTCACAAAATACCACAGTTCTTAGGCATATATTTCATCGATATCTATATCAATTTCACTCTATATTGATTTTTGGAAAGATAAAAGCATATATTTGACACAAGTGGAAAATACTGGATTGCAAACTATCAGCTTGATGGCAGCCTTTTACAAATAGCTCTCGTTGTATTCCATTGACTAAAATGACCTGAGTAAAAACAGATGTGTGAAGATTTAGAAGACTCGTGATATCCTTATCAAGGCTACTTTGATATTATCACTGACACTTTCATATATAGGAAAGGGGAAAAGTTTCTAAATTGTTTGTATGCTGAAGGTATTCTCAAAACAAGATACCTTGTACTCTTAAAGTAAAACTTAAACTAATATAATAAGAAATATGAGTAGAATCAAAAAAATCAAACATCACTGGGCAATTGCAGAACAATCTTTAATATTAGTGATAGGCTTTGCTTGTGTTTCATGTTCACCTACCTTCTGAAGCTTAATGAATAAGGTACAAATCTCATAAAGCTGCATTATATTATGAGTCACTGCATATTTTTTGTCTTTCTTTTTCTGCCAATAAGCTATCCTCCTTCTTTCAAAAAGCAGTAGTTCTTTCAACTTCTCGAAGGATAAGACATCATGAAATGTAGGCGTAAAAATAAGGGATTAGTCAGAATAAGGTTATTTTAAAATGTTCCATATATGCAATTCAACTTTCAGAACTCATCATTGGTGGTACTTTTTTATAAGTTTTACTGAGGAAGAAGGCAAAAAACTATATCTTCTAAAGAAAGATGTCAGCTAATATAGGAAATCATTGGCAGGTAATAGATCCTCATTAGTCATCTTTATATTTTATACCAAGAATTTTCATTTGGGCTTCTCAATGTCAATTTTTTTCTATATGATGTCTATAGAACATCAGAGAAAGCATCATTTCCATTTTATATTTTAGTACAATCAACAAAGTTCAAAACCAAGTAAATAAATTTAGTCCAGGATTATAAAACTCTGTTCTTATGTTTGGATATCATCTTTTAATCTTAAAAATAATTAATTTTTATTGGTAAAATAGATCAAACAATGCCAGATGACCATTATTGTGAATATTGTATATTAATTTACTAAGAAAGCAAATGCATAATTAAAATTTGTAAATTACAGAAAGACTTATTTACATAGGAATTTTCAATTTGAAGTCTCCTCACTAGCTAAAAGCCTAGTTATTCGTTGATGGAGTCATTAAGAGGAGTAGAAACATTACAGTGAGACACAGTAAAAGAGATATGTCCATTATAGGAAGAAATTTTGTCTTTGGTTCCTTTTTCACTAATTTCCTGTCTACCATAAGTTGAACAGCTCTTCTTTACCTATCAACCCTGTTCGCCATACTTCCTACCATGAAGAACTAGAAACACCTTGGCCTAGTCATCATGGACTGTAACCATTCAACCAGATCCATAAGATATCTCTCTTCTTTATAAAATGCTATGTCTGGCATTTTCACATTAAAGTGAAATCAATGTGAGTAATATTTTATTCCCATGATACTGATGTTGTCTGTTGTAAATCTACCAGAGATTGGCACCTCAGGAAGATGAACACCACTGACTACAGTGTAGATATTCAGGTCATTTCCACTGTAATTTTAGAGATGAATAATAAAAGTATCATGACAGATGAAAACAAGTTGAAATTACTTTAATAAGATGACTAATTTTATTACTAGTTTTGGTTTTTCTACAATATAATGCAAACAAAATTTTATTTCACTCAAAGGGGGTCATTGGAGTCTCTTTTACCTACACATTTTTATTAATATACATGCAAAAGTTTTAGAGAAAAGTTAAAAGCAGGCTATTGGGGTAATGAAAAACACTCTATGTAATCTAAGTGTCATGCAATTAATAATTCATTAAATGCAGCTGTATCACCAGAATGGAATTCTACTCAACCATAAATACATATCAATCTTGACCAACACTTAACACTGATAGGTCTCAAGAGAATCATTCTGCCTAAAAAAGCATATCTCAAAGCTATACATACTGAATACTTGAATTTATACAGTATTCTTGAAATTACAATATTTTAAAACTGAAGAAAGTTAATGATTGCAAGAGTTTAAGACAGGATTTGGCTATGGCTACAAAGTGGTAGATTCAGGAAACTTTCATGTATCTTACTTCTGTAAGGCATGTTCATTGGAACATTCCTTCCAAACTGAAACATTTTCACAAGAGGGAAAGTGAGGCTTATCCGTCATGAGTGGTAAACAAGATGTCATATATCTGAAAGAAGAGAAACTTCAAAGATTTTTGAAAACTGTTACCCAGTAGTATAAAAGAAATAATCAGTTTTTGTGGGTGGAGACTATGACTAGTCAAACTGTGGAAAGATGTTCAAACTGTGGAGCTGTGCACATCACAAGAAGGGACAGCTCTAGGGATGCAGGATTTTCTGGAATCACCACCCATGTTGGAGTGGGCTTTCTAGTGAGGCAATCCTTTTTAGTTTCACTGCTTTAGGTAAGTAACTCCTCAGGCAAGCTCCTTTTAGGAACCCGAATAAATAGTCAGTGGTTCTCCAAATGAAACATAAGTGAAATCATTACTTTGGTCTGTCACAGACTTCTTTTCTGAAGTGAGCAGATCCAAGTATTGAATATCACCAGGAAATTCTGGCACACACCACTTGTGATTGTCTTCAAATTAATTGACTGATATAATGAAACTATATACATACATAAAATTACATAAGACATGTGAAACAAAAATAAGAATATGTTAATAAAATATGTCAATAATTGGTTTATTATAATATTACATGACAGGTAAGACAGAAGCTACCACTGAAAGAAATTTAGAAAGAGTACTAAGGAATTCTTAATAGCTTGTGTTGCATGTACATGCAAATACAAATGTGTATTCATGTGCATATATGCACATGCAAGTTGAGGGCATAGCTTGACATGAATGTCTTCTTGGATCATTTTACATCTTATAGTTTTGAGACAGGACCTCTCACTGAAACCAAAGCTCACTGTTTCCCTTGGTTTTCTTTAAAGTGAGGTACAAATTTAAATTGCTGCTCCTAGCATTTTTATGTGTGCTAGGTGTCTGAACTCAGTTCTTCATGCTTACAAATAAATTTAGCAACATAACAATAATGGCAGACTCTCTTAATATTTGTTTATTTATTTGTTTATTCATCTTTTAGACAGTGACTTGTTATATAGTTCTAGCTAGCATGGAATTTTCTATGTAGNCCATACTATAGTCATTTCAAAATTAAAAGTTCAAGACAAAAAGCATGTATTTACCTTAGTATAATGTGTGAAGATTATATTTTCTTAGTAAACTAAACATTATTCTTAGACATGCTTTATCAGAAATGAACTACGCAGTTACTGCAATGTCAAAACATCCTCAACTGTTGCATGGTTTGAACTGGAGACATCATTTACAAACTCAAAAATTACCAAAAATATTCATGAGTTTTCATTTGCTAAGAGTAACATGAGGAGTGTTTTCAATATTAATTGAAAAAGAGAGTTTAAATGTATAATTTGGATGACCTGATAAATGAATTTACAGGTAAGTCAGAAAATTTATTTAATCAAAATGTCACATTATTACTAATAAATCTTAAATAATGTTAGTATTCAGGAATATTTTTTCAATG
>LZPO01028945.1:3641-19177 GCA_001675575.1 Neotoma lepida
GTCATTAATAAATTAAAACATGCAATGCTATTCATCTGCTCTAGTTACAAAAGAAAACTACCAATAATTACTTATAATGTTAGAATAACTCTGGAAATGTGTAATGCACTTGGAGCCAAATGTAAGCCCTTAAAATATGATTAAATTTCTTCTGATTGTATGATTAAAATTCAGGAAAGGTCAACTAAGATGTGGAGAAAAATGGCTTTCCTCTGGTTAATGTCGGGGCTAGACAAACAAAAATCAAGGGCCTGTCGTAACCTTGTGGTAGCAATATTACCCTCTATGTCTTGAACTGAAGAGTAATCTTTTGGCAATCTACTTCAGGACTTTGGTATCTAAATTATTATAGACAAAATATCATGGTAGTTTTGAAGCAAAGTCAGCTTTGTCAAGGCTATCTGAACAATGAGTATTAATACAGTTACAGACTTACCTTGGCCAAACTAAAACAAAACATACAAAAATCATTATACCTCCTCCTAGTGTTTCTTTAAAAACATCCTTGCATATTTCATAATTCTACATATACCAAGTCTGTTATAAGCTTGATAAATAATACCTTCATTAAAATCAGCATTACATGCAATAAGAAAAAATCTGTCATCATAATTAAAGACTTGCTATTAGGCACAAAATTTACCAAAACAAGAGGATTATAATAGCTACAGATGCACTATTATAAATACTTGCCAAGCGATCTTCAAAGATATTTACTTTATCTACAATGCTGACTCTTATAATTGGGAGAAGAATGTCCCTATTAACAAGACCATAGAAATTTCTAATATTCCACAATGTTTTATTTTCTGTGAAACACCTTAGAAGGGGACCAGTTTCCCATAATTGCAAGATTGGAGTTCACCTGTTTATTTATATAGCATAGTGATATTCTTCATGTCTTGTCAATAAGGCAATTCTGGGGCTCAAGTCCTGTATCATTTATAGTCTATCCCAATATTTCAGGAATATTGACACAGTATAACTATGGCCACAGATTTGTTTTCTTGAGAGGNTAGCAATGGAGCCATGGTCAATTCTCAGCAACACTCAGATCCTGCATTTCAACCTTCATAGAGACCTTCCCTGAGAAGTAGAAGAGCCAAAAGCTGGGACAGAGTTAACTAGCCTTTTGTTTTCTTGGTCAATGAACAGTGTGATTTTATTGTCCATCACTGTGTCTTTTCATTGTTCTTTCTCATTGAACAATTCAGATGGTATCTCCTTTGAAGTTGTATCCCTATAGTCAGAACATCTAATGGGATTTTGAATGGTTGTTTAGGTCAGAGGTTTTCAAACTCTGAGTAAACAGAAGCTCTATATTTTTAATTTTATTTTATTTTGAATTCTGTGTGAATGTGGATAAATACACATGAGTGCAGGTATTCTGGAAGGACAGACATGTTTAATTCCTCTAGATCTGGAGTTACAGGCCATTGTAAGCTACTCCATATGGATGCTAGGAACTGAACCTGGGCCCCTGCAAGAGTCTGGGCTATAACTCCAGTGGGACAGAAACCATTTTTGAAATATCTAAAGAAAGTGAGGGAAAGAAGGAATCAACGATGAGTGACATCCATGCCTTTGCCCTGACTAACAAAAAAAGCTTCTTGCCTCTGTTTATCCTGATGAAAATCCCATGGAACTGCAAAACCAGAAGTATTTTATCATGTGAAGGTGTGTTAGGTTAGACACAAGGATATCTATCCTCTGAGAGTTTGTGGTTTTGTTAATAGATGATCTTGAAGGAGAATGTGGTAGTCACTTTCCATGCTTGAAATCTCTGATCTTAGCATGTAAGTTGAACTTGGATCTAGTATTCTCTCCTTTCTACACAGTAGATAAGCTTTTGAGGAAATATATATTTTGTTTTCCTCTGGGAACAAAAAAATCAGTGCTCCAAAGAAAAGAGGTTGCAAGTGCTGCAAGACAAACTTAAAGAGATGTGAGAGACTAGAAGAAGGCTGTGGATCTTAACACATAAATTTCATGGTGATCGAATTTTCTTCACAGGATGATCATGACTTTGAATATTTACAAAGGCTTGAGCTGTCTTGTTCTTGAATTTAAAAAGTCAGTTGTGAATCTAAGATTTTGTAATAATCATAATATTATACCACAAGCAGACTATTTATGAGACCAATATAAAAAAGACCAAGCATAACCAATTTATTGAGCAAAGAACAAGTTACAAACATAAATATTTTATGAGGAAATCACATAGAGATGGAATATAAATTTAGTCTCCACTAACATTGGCTTGTTTTTTTCTTACCACAAGGTTTTAGAATCTTGCATGTTAACATAGGTGAATAAAATAGATTTGGGTGCTTTTCATCAAAGAAGATTCTTATACATTTTGACCTGTTTTTAGCTAAATCTAGAGGACATAAAACTGTTTCTAAGAGAGTTAAAAGGACATTGTGAAGTCACTACATAAGATGGCTCATTTATTTCTTTGACTTATCTTCATTACATATCACCACAAGAACATTATCTTTAGATGTCAGATAGGGAAAACTCTTGCAAGTCCCATGGTAAGTTAGCCTGAAAGTTTCTGCAGACAATTACAACTGCAGATAAAGAATGGAGAAATTCTCTGGAGAACTGAGAACATTTCATTACACTCGGCAGCATAATCATAGCTAGCCACTATAAACCTTTCTGAGAGCGGCACCCATCTGGTCTTTATAGACAGGCACTAAACTTCCCCAAAGCAGTGTCATCCATCTGGCTTTTATGAATGTATGATGTACTTGTTTCAACTCAAATGATAACATCTGTCTCTATAGATAAACCAAAGATAATCTGCAAAGATATATCTATATATCCCTATGAATTAAATAATTGGTGATCTGGCTGCTATGGATAATTGGTAGCAGTATTATCCTATCATACACACACTCCCACCATCATCTAGGGTCATGTCAATATTTTCTATTCATTTCTGTGAATGTTTCAGAAGACTTATATGATTCAAAGGTTATTTGCCTGTGTGTGCATGTAGAAATGTATTCTTTATGATGTCTTTCACCTATTCAATGATGGCTCAAATGTTTCCAGCAAATAACCTTTCAACAAACCTTGAAATAAGAAGAGATTAACCTTACAAAGTCTGTACTAATTTTCACCAGTTTTTACTACAAAAACAAGCAGCATTGAAGAATCTGTTTGACGTGTGACATTGAGATACCCTTCATCAACTTATATGCTGCACAGAGTCAAGAAGCTAAATCTTTTCAATTTATATGCCTGTGCACTTGAGCAATTTATCAGAGAACATGCTCCTTTCCAGAGCAAGAAGCAATTAGTCATATTAAATATTCAAGACATTGAATGAACAGAACACTTTAGAAATTATAAAGTAAACACACAGGAATGAATTCTTATCACATCAATAGTTTAACTGTAGGAGATCAGGGTTCTCTTAGATAAAATACACAGTGCTTACTGTGCTAACTGAACCAAACAAAGGTTGTGCACTTACAGAGCTCTTGCCATGTTATGCAAGATTAACCATTGTTAGGGCACCAAATCAGACTCTTCTGTTACCTTTTAGGAGCAGTGCTTAACTCTACTTTCTCTCCCAGCCTCTCCTAAAAGTAGACTCTACTCAAAAGCCCTGAATTTTACCACATAGAAATACTCTGGGGGCTGTAGAGATAGCTCAGTGGGGTAAGAGGCTTGACTTTTAAGCATTAGGACCTGAGTTTGTATCCCCACTATCCATGTAAAAAGCTGGCACTACTTTGCATACTTATAACTGCAGTACTGGGGCAAGGAGACAGGCATATCCTCAAAGTTGGCTGGTCAATCAGCCTAGCTGAAACAGCAAGCTTCCAGTTCAGGGAGAGGTGTGGGATATTTGTACACTGTGTGAAAATATATTGCTATGATTGGTGTAATAAAAAGCAGAACGACCAATAGCTAGGCAGGAGGTATAGGCGGGACATCCAGGAAGAGAGAGGGGAAGTAAGAGATGAATCTAGGTGCACAAGAGTGATAGAGGTAAACACCTGACATTATGCTCTGGTCTCTACATATATACACACACAGTGCATCTCATGCTTGTACCATACATAAACACACATTGACCATGGATGTTAAAGATCATTAAATAATAAGATGTGATGGACAACAATGTAATTGCACCAGCCAGCTAACCAATTGGAGTTGCTTTGTACTTTGGATATAGACACATGTTGTGCTCTATGATATCCTCTAGAGTGAAAAGAAAACCAAAATGTACTTTGCTTGAAAAATCCTGAGCTTGACTTTCACAATGTGTTTAGACTTTTTGTGCACTTTCTAGAATTACTAATCTCTTTCTGGGTATTTGTTTTATTTTTAAAAAAAAAAAAAAGTGTTCCTGCTGGCCGTGATTGTAGGAAGCTCAGCTCTTGGGACATGGAAGCACGAGGATTATGAATTTGATATCAGTCAGAGCCCCATAGCAAGACTTTGTTTCAAAAAGAAAAGAAAAACTCCACTGTCTACTATTATTTTCTACTGCAAGAAGTGTATAATCAATTTCTTATACAAAAAAAGATTCTTTTAACTAAAGTGATAAGACCAAAGGATTTATGTCCTAAAGTTGTTCTTGTTGCTAGTTACCTGAGAATCAACCATAACTAGCACATAGAAAATCAGAGGCAGTAGAAGGATGCTCTGCACTGTCATTATCTTACAANGCTGTTGGATTCATATCTGTTTAGGGAAACTATACATTTGCTTTGGTGTCCTTTACAAGAACTGGAGAGGTAGGCCGAGAATCATTTCCAAACACATTAGATATTTCCAAATCATTCTAATGGCCTATTAATGGAAGTGTCAGGAGGCAATAATAGATGCCATGCAAATTAAACATAAATACACACATACACACACACACACACTCACACACACACACACACGCTGAATTACATTTTAAAAGCAAATTCCCACTCTATACAAATGAACATATTTTCCAAGTACAAAGAAAATAGTGAAAAAGGGCTTCAAGATCTGTAGAGCTATCTCAATGGTTAACAGGACTCTTGGTGGCTCTCAATCTGTAACTCCAGTCCCAGGGGATCCATTCCTCTTCTGGTCTCTGTGGGTATGGCATACACATGGTACAGACATACATTCAGGCACTCATACACATAAAATAAAAACAAGTAAAATCCAAGACAATTTTTAAAGGCAGAAAAAAGGCCCTCAATAGACGCTGATCATTCAGACCATCTACTGCTTCTAAACCATCCCACAAATGTCAATCAATTTTGGGAAATGAAATAAAAGTTCAAAAGAGTCTAATTCTCTGAAACATCACAGTATAGAATGAACATGACAGTTTCTGATACAGGGTACTTGTTACTGTTCAACAAAATGGCCTTCTTCACAATGCACAAGGCAGATTACGGAAAGAACTTTGCATGTGGATTTCGGATGTAGGTTCCAATCCCCACTATTTAGCTTATTTGTAGTATGATTTAGTTATTTTTACCTCCAAACTTTTTGTCCAAGGGAAGGAGTAATAAAAATTCATAATTTTCTAAAGAGTAAGTAAAATAACACATATGGATTAGCCAAATGAATTGGAGGCTTCCCAGTGCAACTTTATTTATCAACTAATCAGAGCAACACATATTCACAGCATACAGAAATACATCTCACAAAACTTCCCCTTTTCTGTCTAATCAAAAAGGAAGGTATTAACTTCAACATAGTAAAATTACATATAATAGAACAATTATCAAACAAGAATTACAGTTATAATATCTACTCTATTTATTAGAAAGAAAATATCCTGCTTCACAGATGAGTCTCTCAGATATGCTAGGCCTGTAGGCCGAAGAACAGATGCCTCAATGTTGCAGAGAGACCTCGGGTGACTGTCCAGGCAGCCAGCTGTTTCTGTCATAACTTACATTTTTTGGCAGTCGCTTGTTTGCACTTCCTCCTTACTCAGGTAATATTATTTCCTTCTCAGGTCTCTGAGGGAGTTGAAGATTAGATAGTTATGGTTTTCCTTCTTACAAAATTCAGAAAGGAAACTCACTAAGATGTTTAAAGTGAATAAGCTTGAAAGACATCAAAAGATAGTTTTTGGTTGGTAATACAAGTTAGGATAGAAAGCAAATTAGGTACATTTTGGACTCGCCAAAATAGGATAGATAATGGAATATTTTCATTGAATTTGTCAAATGCAAATGGACTAGACATTGTTGATGTATTTATTGCCTGTATATATTGTATAGAGTTATTGTACTTATTGTATACAGTTTTTCTTATATTAGTTATAACTTTTTTTATTTTAGAGAAAAAAGGGGAAATGTGATAATATTTTATTGTGCACCCCAATAAAGCTTATCTGAGGATCAGAGGAAAAAGTTAGCCACTATAGTAAACATAGAAGTCAGGCAATGGTAATACATGCCTTTAATCCTAGCATTTGGGAGGCAGAGATTCATCTGGATCTCTGTGAGTTCAAGGCCACACTGGGAACAGAGCCAGGTGTGGTGCACATACCTTTAATTCCCAGCACTAGTTAACCATAGAGGTCTGGAGGTCTGTACAGACAGACAGGAAGTGATAGAGCTGGGCAGAAAGAAGAAGAGATGTAGCTGGGTGGAGAGAGGAGGTGAGAGGGCAGGGCACAGAAAGGATATAGGTGTGGGTGTACAGGAAGTGGGTCTCTCTGGAGGCTGAGGAGTTGGTAAGGTGAGGTTGGCTGTGGCTTTTCCTATTCCTCTGATCTCTCAGTTTTCACCCCAATATCTGGCTCTGGGTTTTTTTATTAATAAGACAGTTTAGCAAATCGCCTTACATCCCAGTAAAGCCTTTTCCTATTTATCTGAGGTTTTGTGCCCAAAATAGAGATTCTTAAAATCCAGCCTAGTGTAGGATAAAGTTTTTCTGTGTCCTGCCTGGGCTCTGCATGGTCCTGCAGCCGCTCAGACCCAAGTAAACACACAGAGCCTTATATTAATTATGAACTGTATGGCCATTAGCTCAGGCTTATTACTGACTAGTTTTATATTTAAATTAACATTTTTATAAATCTGTATTTTGTCACATGGCTCATGGCTTACCAGTACCTTTACATCTTTCTGTTCCTGGCAGTGGCTAGCAGCATCTCTTGACTCAGCCTTTTTTTTCAGAATTTTGTTTTTGTTTGTTTATCCCATCTATACTTTTTGTCTGGCTACTGGACAATCAGCATTTTATTTATCAATCAATCAGAGCAACACATATTCACAGCATACAGAACAATATCTCCATCATTTCCCCTTTTCTTTCTATTTAAAAGGAAGGTTTTAACTTTAATATAGTAAAATTACATAAAACAAAACAGTTATCCAGCAATAATTACAGTTACAAAATCTATTTGTATTTGGCAAAATTTAAAAAAATATTTTATCTATCCTATATTTGTGAGTCTAAAGTTTTATATCTAATTTATTTTTTGTTTTTTATTAATTTATTATTTATTATTTTTATCTAATTTATTATAACTAAGGAAAACTATAATCATAACTATCTAGTCTTTAACTACATCAAAGACCTCAGAAGGATATAATACTACCTAAGTATACAGGAAGAGCATTGTAAGCAACTTCTAAAAATCTAGAATGACAGAGACAGTTGTCTGCCTGGACAGTCACCCCAAGTTCCTCTGTATCATTGGGGTGTCTATCTTTAGCCCATAGGCCCAGAGTTTTTCAGTCATTTTTCTCTGTGTTCTGTAGAATGTCTGGCAGTTTCCTCTGTGAAGCAGGAACCTGAAGGACCATCTTATCTTGTAAAGTTTAGTGGTCACCTTTTTATGGGTCTTGTATGTCCAGTTGATANAACATTTTCTCAAGCAATCCAGGCAAGAACAGTTTCTTGTCCAAATGGCTTTTTTTGTCAAGAAGATAAACTCCATATGGAGTGTCTTTGATGCCCATCTTTCTCTTTGAAGTAAATCGGGGCTGCCAGGAGCAGACATGTCTCATTGTCCAGAAAGTTTTTAAAACATTTTTAATGTCATATTTTGTAGGTCTTTGAAGAGTTTGAAGATTACTTACCTAATTGAAATATATCTATGGGTGTCTAGAAAACTTACCTGACATGACTATAAGTTTGACTATCATAGAAGACTAATTATTAATCTGTATTTTTAAATTATCCATTACAATTTAAATGAGTTAAAAAACATAATACCTTAAACAAGAGTAGAAATATATATATACAGTATAACAAAATTTACTTTAAATTTGTATCAATAAACTAAAATTTATACCGATGTAAAACATTTTAAACAAGTTGTTTTTTAAAAGTAAGTTCAACAATCCACTCTTTTATCTTATCATATCTATAGCCTAGAGTCACTTGAGAAGGGAGTCTCAATGAACTCAGATCAGCCTTGCATGGGCATGTCTGCATTAGTGTGACTTCATTGTTAATTGGTGTAGGAAGGCCCTGTAGGTAGAATTATCCCTAGGCAGGCTGCCCTAGTATGTACAAGAAAGCCAGCTAAGCAAGCCTGCGAGTCAGCTAGCAGCATTCTTCCATGGTTCCTGCTTTACATTCTTTGAATTACTGTCGTGACTTCCCTCAGTGATGGACTGTGAATTGGAATAAACTTTCAACTGGAGTAAACTTTCTCCTCCTCTAAGCTGCTCTTGGTCAGAGAGTTTTATCAAAGAAACAGAAAGGAAACTAGAATATCTTCTAAAAGGAACAGAAAAAAGCCAACTTCAAGCCTAAAATTTAAAACAAAAGTCCCTTTCAAATTAACAAAATAAGGGGTGAGAATGGTCCTGATCCAATATTACAAGAACAAATATTTTAAATTACTGTAGAGAAGGAGGAAAAACACTCATTTAATGGTAAAGGGATTTCAATAGAGATGTGCCATGAAAAAAATAAGCAAGCTTCTTTTAGCTCAGTGTGAAGCTTAAGGAAGATCTGAAGGGACCAGCAGTGCAACTCTGGCATGTAGTGCTTCTCCAATACAGAAGTGTCCGCATACCTTGGACCTTCTGATGTTAATTCTGGCAGGATGCCAAGCTGAGAACAAACAAGAAGAATGATCTCATTCATTTATTTCTTAAACCGCTTTCACCAAGTCAAGGCAATCTTTACATTTTTTTTTTTAAGTCTTGGATGAGTTGACCTATCCAAAGTTTATTTTGCTAAACAAATCCCATAGTTCTTTTATTTTGAGTAAGGAAAGAACCATAGTTCTTTTAGTTTGAGAAAGGTTGATCCATGTCCTGGGAAGGTGACTTGGAGGGGCAGAAATTTGCATATACAAAGCCTGAAAGTGATACCCACGGAAAGTAAAAGAAGTAGGACTAGACAAAGAAGGAGGCAAAGTCTTCGGTCTGATACAGATGTAGATATAGATGTTATATAGATATGGTATAAATACAGATATAGAGCATGTGTATATCACCATTCAGCCAACACCAGTCCATGATGCCTTGTGAGGCCTAGATTTTTGACAAGTTCTGTCTTATTGTGTGCAAAGGGGAAGTTTTGTAAAATAGGATCATTTCAAGTGGGAAAGTAAGCATCTAAGAAAGAACTCGTGCTAACAGAAGCAAACCCAGATACTGTCTCTGGCAGGCTTTTATGGCCATAATGGCTTTTAAAAAAATTTAATATCTTGTGTGTGTGTGTGTGTGTGTGTGTGTGTGTGTGTGTATTTAAATGCAAGTATAGTGCACCACATATGTTCAGTTTGAGGAGGTCAGAAGACTGTGAACTCTGTTGAAACTGGAGTTACAAGCAGTAATGAGCTGCCAGACAAAGGTGCCTGCAACTGAGCCTAGATCCGCAGAAAAGAACCTGAACACGCTGCAACAAGTTCTCTTAAGGGCTGAGCCATCTTCAACCCATCACAATGCCTTCTTAGATGAGCATCCCACATTGTTTCTTGTGAGGCCTAGTAAGTTGCATCTGCTGCCCTAGAGCGCAGACTACCAGCACCGCCATTCTTCCTACACGCTAGAGCAAGAATTGTGAACACAACAGCCGAAACAATCAGTTTCCTGACATCCATCGTCACAAGTGATTCTCTGGAGCCTGCGCAGTAGCATCCAGTTCTGCTGAAGGAGAGCAAGCCTATGTTTGAGACTGCTGGAACTGAGGAATTCTCTCCGATGCCTGTTAATTAATATGTATCAAAAGCAAATCCGATTTCATTTCTCTCTTCAATCCTGGAGGTCATTAAGTCAATCCCTGACTCAAGACCTTCTGGACAGTAACCGGAAATTTTGAAACATTTGATCAAAACAATGTTTATGCTCATCACACATTTGATTTGTTTTTTTAACCCCACTTGTTGAAATTTTTTGAGAAATTATTTACATTATTTACACTTGCATGATGCGAATAGATTTTGTAACATCTAATGGCCATCAAAAGCTTCAGTAATGTTTTCCTTCTGTCTCCAAGCACACAGAAGAGGCTGCAATTTGCTGGACAGAAACAAACACTGACCACAATGTTTCAGGCAGACTCAAAACCTGATTTGGAGTTTAGAGTTCCATCCTTGCTGACAGTGTGTGAAGGAAGTTCACACACAATGTGTCTGTCCTCACTCCTGTCTAGTTCCTCCAGTGGTTTGGTTGATAAGCGTCACGGAATCACTTGCTTCTGAGGCTCCTCCATACAGGCCTCTGGCTTTGCTCTCTTGGTTGCTGGGCTCCGCTATTAAATAGCAGTCACGCTTTCATGCCTGATGGGAGCTGTTTACTTGGAGGCCTCCACCAGTGAGATCATTCCTAAGGAAGGATGGCATGCCCCGCCCCACACACCCTCTTTCCTCATTCCTACTTGTCAGAGACTGTTTATAACGCCCCTTTCCTCTGACTTTCTTCCGATTTTTCATCTTTCTTCCCCATAATTACTATACTGTCTTTCTTATACCTGAGGCCTTAGAAGTACTCAGGACATTTGGCACCCCTGATGTTCCACTTCTTATCTACCAGTGATCCTAGATGTAAAAATGGTTTAAGCGTGACTGAGAGGAACTTCCACAAATTCATCAGAACAGAGGGATATTTCAACTCAATTAGTGGCATGGAGGCCTTCAGGCTCAGCCTCAGAGGCGTATCAGTGGTGGTCCCTAGCCTTCTCACAGAAGAAGCACTCTTTGGTGATCCTACTGCTAGATATCCCAATTCCACCAGACTCTACCAGCCACAGATACAGTTCAGATTTTGATCTTATTGTCTCTATATGCATCGATGAAACGTCTTTCACAGAAAGCCATTCACACTCACCTGGACAGCACAGTCTCCTGTGAGCCCACAGCTGTCCCTTAACCTTTCAATTCCACCATCTTCTCATCTCACGAGAGTTTATTGCTTCAGTTTAAAATACAAATTCTTCTGCTTTAAATCATCACTGTGCCATAGATATAGGGTCTAACAGAGAAGTGACGCCATAATTGTTCATTGGAGGAATAACTATATTCATAAAGGACCTTTACTATTGAATGCAAACAAATATCTTCTTTTGCCACTAGCTGTATTACTTATATTATCATCTATACACAAATCTAAACTTACAGACTATACTTTCTATAGGATTCAAAGCTTAATTCCCATCATTTTTATTTTAAGTATTAAACTAGCTTTGTTTGCAATAGGCAAAAACCAGAAACAACTCAAAATAATCTGTAGGAAATTATACAAGCCAGTTATGACAGAAATCATATTATAGAATTCTATTTGACAATGAAAAAGCATGGTAACTAGGAAACAGATAAAACCAATAATTTCCATCCATTCAGTATTAATATTTGAAGCCATTAGTGTGAGGCATGATGATGTTAAAGTTACAACTTATTAATTACAGCTTTAATTTTCAACTTATTTGTTTCAATAATATTTATATTACTAAAAAGGCTAATCACCCTTTTAATTTGTGACCAGGAAGATGATTGCTGCACATGCATGACAACCTCAGCCATGATCCTTGGTAAGGACACAAAAATGAGGCATGGAAGTATGTGACTCTAATCCTAGCACTGGGGGTTGGGTAGAGATAGGGGGATAATAAACGTTTGTTGGCCACATAGTCTAGCTGACTCTGTGAACTCTGAGTTCAGGAATAAATTGTCTCCAAAATAGTAACAATAAGATGGAAAGCAGTTGAAGAATATATTTGACATTGACCCCTGGAATCCACATGCTTATGGATATATGTGCACAAACATACATGTACACACACAAAATAAAAGTAAAAGTATCTCTAAAGTCTATCCTATATACTTTAAACTTTCTGGGTTTTATTAAGACACAATATTTGTACATATTTGTAGATAGGTAATGGTGACTTAGCACATATTTAATGCATGTGTAATAATCAAATTGATGAGCATCTTTAAACAACAGACACAAATGTTTCCTCTTGGTCCTCACTAATGGCAATATCACAATATTCTCCAGAAATTCAAAGAATTTTCTCCATAAGAGACCACTTGGAAAGGAAAGATAGACTAGAAGAAAATATTTGAAGAAAATTTACTTGACAAATGATCATCTGGGACATATAAAAAAGCCTCACAACTCAACAGTAAAGCTATGAACAATCCTTTCAGAAAATGGGCAAAGGTCACAAACGGACTGTTACTGTCAAGAGTACAGATAGCAATTCATCATAGGAAAAGACATCAGAATCATGACTCCTTTGGAAAGCCAGATGAATGCTGCACTAAGATATCACTGTAGAGCTATCAGAATAGCTAAAATAACCAGTAGTCAGCCAAAATCAAATGCAGATAAAGCTACAGAGACCAGAAGTGGATCCCTTCTATGCTGCTGCGAATGTGCACTGAGAACACTCTGTAGAAAAGAGCTTGGTGTTGCCCATGAAAAATAAATGCAAATTGACCTTACAACTGGCCATTTGCTGTTTTTTTAAAGGTTTGTTTTTATTTAGTTGTGTGTGTGTGTGTGTGTGTGTGTGTGTGTGTTTTGTGTGAATGTATGCCAATGTGTGGGGTATGCATACAGAGGCCTAACTGGAGTTATTGGTGGTTGTGAGCCACCTGATGTGGGTGCTAGGAAATGCTAAGGTCCTCCGGATGTGCAGAAAGGGATCTCACCTGCTGATCCATCTCTCCAGACCCCTACTGGACTTTTATTCCCAGAGAAAAAGAGGTTCCCAGAAATCCTTCATGTATTTTATGGCAACTTTATTTAATAGCCCAATAGACAATAATCCCAGATTGTCCCCTAACAAGTTAATAGTGAAACAAATTGTTGTACAAGCAAGCTGTGGGATACTGTTCAGAAATAGAGGATAGAATTCTTGACATACAACAATATAGATGAATCTAAGTAGAGGGCCAAAAAGAGGAGCAGGTAGAAGGTATAGTATTCTGCTTTTGAAATGAGAAAATTTATGAATGGAACACAGGGATTGCAAACGAAGGTTTCTGTCCCATCAGCAACTCCAAAATATCCAGCAGTCACTTCTCAAATAATTGACTTGGAAGCTTAATATTTCTTGTAAATGCTCGGCCAGTAGCTCGGGCTTATTACTAACTAGAGTTTACACTAAATTAACCCATAATTCTTATCTATGCCTAGCCACCTGGTTTGGTATCTTTTCTCAGTATGACATTCTCATCTTGTTTTCTCTGGGTCTGGCTTGTGACTCTTGACTCTGTCCTCCTTTTTCCCATCATTTTCAGTTTGGCTTTCCAGCCTAACTTCCTGTCCAGCTACCAGCCAATCAGCGTTTTATTAAACCAATGCAAGTGACAAATCTTTAGTGTATAAGAGGATTATTCTATAGCATTTCCTCCTTTTTGTCTAATTAAAAAGGAAGGTTTTAAGTTTAACATAGTAAGATTATATACAACAAAAACATTTATTAAATAAGAATTACAGTAACACTATCTAATCCATTTGCATTTGACAAAATTAGAGAAAATAATTATTTATCTTATCTTGGTGAGTCTAAAGTTTTGTATCTAATTTACTTTCTATTATAACTAAGGAAAACTACAATTATAACTATTTAGTCTTCAACTCCATCAGAGACCTGAGAAGGATATAATATACATGAGTAAACAGGAAGTGCAAGGCAAATAACTTCCAAAAATTAAGAAATGACAGAAACAGCTGGCTGTCTAGACAGTCATCCAAGGTTCCTCTGCAATGTTGGGGCATCCTTCTTCAACCTACAGGCCTAGCATATCTGACAGAGTTATCTGTGAAGCAGGATTTTTGATGGACTATTCCATCTTGTCTTGGCAAAATTCAGCAATCACTTTGTTTCCTGTCCTGCTTGTCCAGTTTGGACAACTTNCTGTCAGCAGTCAAGGCAAGGACAGTTTCTTGCCCAGTGGCTAACTTTTGACATAAAGAAAGTAAACTTCATATGGAGTTTCTTTGATGCCAACTTCTTCTCTGAAGTAAATTTAATAACCTTATGTCATTAAAAACATCTTAAACACCATATTCTGTAGATCTCTGAAGTGTTTGAAGATTGCCTATTTATCTGAAATATATCTTTGTGTATCTAGAAAACATAATTAATGTGAGTATAAGTTTAGCTATTATAGATGACTGTTAATCTGTATTTCTTAATTATACATTGCATTTTTAAATGAGCTACAAAAACACAATACCTTAAACCAGAGTAGAAACATATATATAGTGTAACAAAATTAACTTTAAACTCATATCAATAAAACAAAATCCCTGCTAATATAAAATATATAAGATTAATAGTTTTTTTTTATTAAAGTAGATTCAATAATCTACCCTTTTATCCTATCATTTCTATATCCCCCCTTTTCTTTTTAGAATGAGATCCCTGGAATCTAATTTCCTTTATTCAGCTTTTTCCTGACTATAATGCATAACAACTAGTAACCAATCCCCCTAAATGATGACAAACATTCATAATTTAGTTTTGGGAATATGAGTATAGTTCTCTAGACTACTTCCTGTTGGTGCTGGTAATCTTTGATGGACCCTGAGAAAATTTAGGATTGTGGTCAAGTCCTGACTGTAGTATTCTTTAAAGCTGGATCATCTCAGCCAGCAATCTTGAAGCTCTTCTGGATGCAGAACCCTGAGAAAACTGCAACAGAGGTGCTATGAAATGTTGGATCATCTGGGCCATCCATTCCCATTGGAAATTTTTCAGAGGGGTCTTCCTTGATTAAATCTGATTTTTCTTAACCAAGAATGAATCCAGAACCTCTCATTTCCTGTGGAAATAAAAGCAGAACCTCTTTCCCAAAGTAACACATCTTTTGACTTAAATTTCGAAGTCAAGATAATTTAAAATATATAGGTTGGTCTAATCTAGCAGTTTTCATAATCAAATGTCTCTCAGCAGTTATCATTTCTTCATTAGCCATCAAAAAATTTGAAGACAACACAATAACATACAGTATCCAGACTCTCTGTGTATTTTTCATCTTTACATGGCTTATTAACTCTATTTCTTTTTTAAGGGCTTTCTTTACCCTTTTTCTTTTTTTTCTCCCAAGCCTACATATATTTTTAAACACACTGTAACCTGCTTAGAGG
>LZPO01028946.1:0-10214 GCA_001675575.1 Neotoma lepida
TGAAGGTAGTGGGATATGATAAAAATTTTTCAAATGGACATGTGAATATAGTAAAGTAAATGGTCTGTTATCAAATATAATCTTTAACCTACTAAAATTTGCTTCCATATTCACTATTCTGTTTATTTTTATTTTTTATGCTGTGCTGCCTTTCTCATCTGGAAGTTTCATAGCCTGTGTATTACATCAGACTGGTATACTAAATGTACACTAGACTGGAAGGCTTTGGTCACAAACTCATTCATTACCCTTTTGGACACTGGGAAGACAATAATCAAATTGCCCACAGATCTGGTCTCTGATAAAGGCTGGTTCCTGCCATGCAGAAGGCTACCTTCCCCACATATCCCTACATGACAGGAGGCAGAGAGAACGGAAATTACCTATTATCTATCATTATCAGGCATTTATCCTGATCCTAAAGCCTCCACCCTCCTGACCTAGCTATTTCCCGCAGATGCCAATTCCAAATACCATCATATTGGAAATAAGACTTGAACACAACACTTTTGGGAGGGAAGCGTGACACAAACGTTCAACCCTCTTCTTTAACCACAACTAACATAATAATCAGGAAATTGTTACTGATTGCAACTGCAGACATATTTGGACTCTCTCTTCTCCAACACATCTATGACCACACCATTTTCTATAGCATTCTTGTCTTATCAGCTTCTGTAATAGAATCCACATAAGCTTACTGTTTCTAAGACTATTCATTTATGATTTGGTTAATACCAGTTACATATCTCCTTAAAAATCATATCCTTTATGTGGAAACCAAAATCTGTGTTCAGTTTCCTTCCTAACTCTTGTTTGTATACACACAGGAAGAAAATCATGAAAGAATTTGGCATTGGGATGTTCAATATTTACTTTATGGATGGAAGTTGTAAGTATGCTTCCATATTTTCTATTTCTATCAAAATTTTGTAGATCTGATAGATTACTGGAGATGTACTGTTTAGTAATTTCCTCAGTAAATCCTTATTGATTAATAACTAAATATTTACTGTGTTATCTATTTTGTACTAGATACAGAATATAAATCATCTTATTTAATAAGCCAAACCATCATAGGATACAGCTAAAATTATCCCACTTGAGAACTGAAGACTGAATATGGGATTCTCATAGTCATTTGACAAATGCTTGGAACAAAATGGATGAGGTTCGAAATCAGGTCTAAGTCTTGAAAACAGGCTTTACTTCAAATTTGGAGTTGTTTTAAGGAGGGAAGAAGTAAGGCTGTTGATATTTGTATAATGAAGAACATTATTCACAGGTGTTCAAAGCTCACAGTTGTGCATGGTTAGAATGAATGGTTTCAATGTTATTAGAAATAGTTGAGACATTTATGTTATTGTGAAATTTTACTGTATAAAATATGACAAGAGTGCAGTCTACATGTCATTTCTGGAGCTCTGTCTTTGCAGGTTTTTCAAAAGAATGCATAGAATGGAGTTCTTTGTGATTTGGGACATATAAACTTCTAAAGTGACTTTATTAAGGATAAAAAGAGAGTACTGTGTCTGATACCAAGCCCTGGGTCCTCTGCATCTGCAACCCACACTTACCTTTGCAGGGAACTTACAGAAAAGGTGCTTAGACAGTGGCACTTCAGGTCCTCTGCTGCTCTGCTTTGGGTGATGGGAAGTAATTGTTAATGCCCCCGGTAGATGAGCAAATGGCTCAAAACACAGGCAGGTAGTTAATTTGGGAAACAAGGATATAGAGAAAGTTAGGGTTTCATTTCTTTCTCAATGTTCTTCTTGTATTTGAAGCCCTGACTATAGTACTATGGTGATTCTCTTTCTCTTAAAATCTCTATAATTACTGAAATTAAAATCATGTGCACTGTTCAGCAGGTCACTGCTGCTGAGTGATCTGTGGAGGCTGAATATTTGGAAGGTAAGGAGTTTAATTCCCATGGCATATTTCTAAGCTACAGGTTTTTTCCTACTATCACAGGTGAACCAGAAAACCCTGCAGTGTACCCTTTCATTTTAACAGATTATCATAACAAACTTCATGTTTTCATTTCATATCTTGACCTCCTAGAGATCAATCCTTTCATCTCTTAAAAAGGCAGCCATCCTGGACCAGGGAGATGAAGCAGCAGGCAAAAGCACTTNTTTGATCCCCAGAATCCATGTGATGGAAATGGAGAACTAATTCTTACAAGTTGTCCTCCAACATCCATACACGTGCCGTGGCACAAGTGCATGGACACACGCATTATATAAATGAATAACTGTGAAAAAGAAAACATTTCCCTCAGAGTGGGAAGGTGGTTCAGTAGGCAAGTGCCAGAGATTGGATCCCCAGAACACACATGCAGCAGGATGGAGTCATGTGCATCTGTGATCTCAGGGCTCCTAAGGAGAGATGGATGGCTGTCCTAGTTTACTTTCTGTGGCTGTGATAAAACACTGACCAAAAGCAACTTGGAGAAGAAAGACTCTTTCTTCATCTTAAACTTCTATGTCATAGTTCATCACTGAGAGAAGACATGGCAGGAACTCAAGAAAGAACCTGGAGACAGAAACTGAAGCAGAGACCATGAAAGATCACTGAAGAAATTGCAGTAGAGAGCACAGGGAACACTGTTTATTGTCTTGTTTCCTCTGGCTTCCTCAACTACCTGTCTTATGTATCCCAAGCCTACCGACTCAGNAATGGGACTTCCCACAGTGTGCTTGGCCCTCCTACATCAATCAGAAATCATGGAAGTGTTCCCATAGACATGCAGAAAGGCTGATATGATAAAGACAATTCCTCAATTGAGATTCACTCTTCCCAGATTTCAGTCAATTTAACAACAAGAACAACAACAACAACAAAAAAATAATCAGTGCAACGGAAAGGCATGAAAATCTCTCTAAGCTTACAGACCAGCTAGCTTTCTCTACTCAGGTCCGAACAAGAGACACTGCTTCAATCAAAGAAGAAAGTGAGGACTGAGGACTGATACTTGAGTTTCTCCTCTGACCTCAGCCTGTGCACTGTGGCATGCATGTATACACACACACACACACACAAACACACACACACACACACACACACAACATATGCACATAAAATTACTTCACTCTATTGTACTTCAGTTTCTAAGATTCTTTTATTCAAGTGAGCAGAAATATCATAAAATAAAATCCTACATGACTTGACAACTAACACTGTCTATAGACATTATGTGGCATGGCAAGTACCATTGGACTATGACTTACAAAGTCAACCTATTTAACATTAACAACTATGACATATACCTAAAATAATCTCATTCACAAATGAATAACAATGACACAAATACATTACACAATTAATATGTGTAATGTAATAGAGTATCAACAATCTTTAATTTGAAACTAAAAGGATATAAAAAATAGTTTTAAGCCAAAAACAGAGTTTCATATAATAAGTAATCTAAATTGTGTGAATTTAATTCCTTTAAGCTCTATTTTGCAAGCTAGCACTTCAAATATTTCCATGGATCACTTTTTACCCTGGAGCTGAAATTACAAAGTATTTATAAACAATCCTTAGAATCTAGCATCTTTACTTCACTTTCTTTGTCGTGCCTGCAGCTGTTACTTTACAACTGTGTGTTAAGTGTGTCTTCTTAGTCATGTTGTATTTGATGCTTCTCCGATTTTTTTGAAAATCCTGTCAGACATAACTGGTTTGCGGGCAAAATCTAACAGATTGATAGCTAGCATCAAATATTCCCTAATGAAGAAACCTTTCCAGAAGAGGAAATTGGAGTAAAGGTCAAGCTATTTGTGATCTAACCCAGAGGGTTATCAATGGGACATCGGAGCAATTTTCATTTACTCAAAAGTTGTCATGTGAAATTTTAAGCATTCTCAAAGAAAATGGGGTGGGGAGGATCTGTCATATTTCTCTCTCACTTCAACTGCTGATGAATGCAGTTGTCCCTACTAACTCCATGCACACAGAGTGCTTGCCACATAGCTTAAGGTGGAAGATCTGCTAGATACAAGGAAGAGCAGGTGCATTGGGCCAAGCATATAAATAACTGTCTGATCACTGGTCCATGATGTGAACATGATGTTCCTTTTTCTCATCTAAAATTCCTTGAAATTATGCATTACTCTCCTGCCCACAGCTTCATCACAGTGTGAAATAACCTAACTGGAAAAGGGACTCTGGTAATAATCAAACACTCGGAGGTCAGCAGCTCTGCAGTGAAGGTGGTGTGAAATCTGTTGATAGTGAGGGCGAGTTCCTGAGCTGTGAAGTTAATTTTTTAATAACATTTCTAGTTAAATGGCAACAGAGTTCTTGCCCCTCCAGGCTTTGTTTCCTCTGAAAACAACAGTGAAGCTTTCTGTCTAATCAAATAAATATTTAAATTTCACTTACTGTGTATGGTTTGGTTTGGTGTGGATTTCACAAGCACAGCTAATGTGAATTTCAGATGGTGTCTTCCAGCTACCAGACTTTGAAATCTGCATGCACTATCACATATAAGGGGACTCTCTTCCAGCAAGGTTACATAACTCATACAAGTAACAGAATGAACAGGCAGCAGGTCCAGAATTTGAACATAGAACTGCCTCATTAGAGGACGTGATTTTATAACTAGTACTTTTTCTGGAAAAAAAAACATAACTAGGCCTATGTAAGTACAGACATAGGGATAATAAATCTCATAAGACTTAAATGCAAACAAACTATTAAAAAAGTAAGCAAAAAATGAAAGAAGGATAATCTCAAATGAGATGATTATATTCTTTCTAACTTGCATATGGCCATAAGTTGTTCCACATGCTCCTAGCTCCCTTCACCTTCTTAACTTATTCCTCACACGAAATCTCTTTCAGTGACAAAAACCTTGCTTATTTTCTCTCAATATTATTTTTCAACAGGAATAGCTGTTTAGTTTGTCACTTGATGACCTGAAATAGAGACTGAATTTCTACAGGAATTAATTATGGCTGACAGAATATAAATAAAAATGTGTGCCACATATTGAAAAAGTTCTGATATTAGATTAAATAATGTATATTTGGAATATCTTTGTTCCGGAAATCAAAGAAGAACTTCAGGAGTGAAAACAGCATATCAAAGGGACTTTGAAACCCCCTTCAGTGGACTCTAACTATTGGATGCTCCATTTTGGATATCCAAATATAGGCACTCAATTATTTCAGATTACATATATCTGAGTTTTCCTACTCACTAAACTTTACTTGTAACTCCAAAGTCAATCTTTCATCTTCAATAGCAGACATAAACACAAGAGGAAAAATTTGAGTTGCCTAATGTATATGCTCTCAACTGAGGACCAGCATTGTAAAGATCTGCCTTGTAGTTGGCATTCCCAGACTGTAAACTGGTATCTTGTTTACAGTTTTTTGACACCATGATTTTAACATTTCTATTGTTGCATTTACTGTTTAAAATGACCTGTAGACGTAAATGAAGTTCAGTGTTCCTGGGTAAAAGAATCCTGTGATGTTTCTTATGTTAATGTGGAAAATATAAGAGCTTTGATCAGCCATGAGTTTGGTGCTCTTTTCGAGGTGAAATCAATGTTAATGAACGCACTGGGGAATCTGTGGAGATGATTCCATAAATAAGAGTTTTTCCTGAGGAAGTATGAGGGCCTGAGTTTAAGTTTCCAACAACTACATAAGAGTCAGCAACAAGAAGATCACATGGGCTCACTGGCCAGCCAGTCTAGAAAAGGAGTGTGTTCCTGGTTCTGAGAGAAACACTGTTCAAAAAGAAAAAAAAATGAACAGTGATATAGGACGACAACTGATATCAAGCTCTGGCCTGCACATCCCTGGCCTGTACAAGCACACTCACAGATGAACACACCTGCCCACCCATATACCCACACCTCTCACACACATACCATGTGATCATTCGTCACACAAAAAGGAAAACAGTGAAGTAAATATTAATGAATCATCACTATAGATAAAAATAGGTCCTCCTTAAACATAAATGTGTAGAAAGCAAAGCTACTTATTAATCTGCAGATTAATATGTTGTGACAAGAAACCTATTGAACTATTAGAGAATTATCTAATTCAATATTTGTAGGTACTTTGCAAAACAAAACTCTAACAGGAATAATGAGATAAAATGCTACAACAGTGACAGATTATAACCTAATAAAAATATGAAACTATAAATCCATGAAATCTAAGTAGTTGAAAGTTTGAAGGGAAGGCTGTTGTATTTCTCCAATCTCAGAGTAGATTCCTATCAGTTGCTCATAAATGGAAAGCACATGCTGCTCTTTATGATGCAATATGAATATGAGATCTTGTCTGTGATGATCCTACAAGTTGAGCTAGAAAGCCTCAAGGTTATGAAAGTAACAGAAAAATTCATGCAAAGGGCCATATCTGGATCATTTTGCAATTGAAACAAACAGTTATGAAATAAGCAATACCAAAATGTGGCCTGAGTATGATGGTGGCACCTTCCTNGTTTGAACATCTGACTTTATGTCTGCATTGTGGTTACATAGAGCTGTTTGTGTGTAGGCAATTAAAATGTTTAGAGAATTCAGTTAACAACTTTCTCTCAAATGCTTCAGAAGAAATGGATTGTTCATACCATACTTTTAACTATGCATTAAGCTTGGGATGTTTTAAAAAAATAAATCATTACAATAAAACGTAAATGGTTTCATGTCCAAACATTTCAAACTATATATTATACACTGTTTATGTGTCAATTTTAAGACAATGAAGTTGTTAAAATATATGCCTACTGGTTTAGGTTCAAAATAGGCACATGCCATGCTTTCTTCAGCAAAAGATAAAATGTACTGGTTTTATCCACTTGTCTTCAATGATAAGTCAGGAATTTTGTGTCAGGATGAATTTCATATGATTTTGCAAGATTGTTGTGGTTATATTATCATTCTGAAAATTTTTGTAATACACTCAGTGCTTTGGGGCATTAACTATTAGTCTCTGGCCTCTCAATTTCTTGTGACCATTTCTGAGACTATTCTTTCACCTTTGAGCTTTCTTGTGTTTTGCTGGTTTTCAATATCCTACTTTCTTGGTTCATCTCAAAGGAAGTTTTATATACACATTCCTACGTACATCATTGCTTCACGACATGGGAGACATTCAGTGATTCCCAGACACAAAGCTCCTGATAGCAATTCCAAAATATTTTTTGTTTGTACCCATGAATAACAAATTCATAGTTTTTCTGATTAAATTCCTTAGCGCTCTGCATTCTTCATTGGACAAAACAGTATGAAACGCTCAGCAGTGAATCTGTATGCTCTGTGTAGTATCTAGCTGCTTTTTCTTAGGCATGTGGGCTTTGCTCCCTGGGGTGACATGAAGAAAGGATCCACAGAAATATAAAAACATTCACATCACCTAGGTTATTGTTAGTGTCGCATCCTGAAATGAGAATCCTATGCTAATTTATTTGAGAAGGCTTCCATCCCCTAAACATTTGTTCAGCTGCATTCCCCAAAGAATTCTTTTTAGGAACCAGGAAATATAAATGACATTTGAATTAAATGTAATCATAGCATCTCTGCCAGTTGGGCATTAAAATTTAAACTTGAAAAATGCCATTGACTGATGTTGAGAGTGACATATTTCTCGGGTCTTTTTAGTTCTTCACATTCTTCTGTCTAGTAGATTTACCTCCATCTATTCAGGTTTTATGATGGAAAAGCAATTTCCAACTCTTGTATTTCTTTATCATGCATAGTAGTGATTATTATTCCTAGTCTCTGAGGATATTTTGATAGCTGCTCCTTTTCACTAAATTTAGTATTTATTACAATATTTTATTTACTTTAATTTTTATAAAACAAAAATATAACATCACATATTGAAAACTAAAGAATTAAAAAGAGCAATTTATCACAGACCATGTGCTTGNTATACTTTGAAAGCATGTATATAAGTTATGAGGGTGGAGATTTATGTTCCCGGTTTGAACTACAACTAAAAATTCTTTTGGTATGCCTGCCCAACTCACAATGATCTCTTGTGAGAGTCGTGGAGCTGTGTGTGATTGCTTACCATATACTGCGTCCAGAGAGCAACTTGTACCCCAAATGAGCCATACCTGTCACCCTTCTAGAAATTTAGGATTGCAATTAAGAAAAATAATATCATTCTTATCTGGATTCATCAACAGCGGAGAATCTGGACATATTTGACATGAGTTGAGCATGAAAACATCAAAGTATGGAAAAAATAAAGCTGATATGCAATAAGAAGCAAAGACAAATGATGGGTTGGCAGAGATTCTTGGTTTTGTGATAAGTCTGTTGTCCATGAAGTCTATGAGATTCCTAGGCCCAAGTCCTCCACATTCTCCTCTCTGCAACTGAATCCATTTCAAAACATTTTTCTTCCATTTTAAAGATGTGGATATTAAAATACTAAATTGTTTATAACACTTGAATCTCTGATCAAAGATGTTGTCAGAAAAATGGTAGCTATCTGAAAACAATGAGACTCAGCTGTGCCCAAGTCGCTGGCAACACTTGTCTGTGAAGTCAGATGCAATGTTAAGAAAGAGATGCTAGAAAGGGTAGGATTACCAGAGAAAATGGTTTAAATGTATGCACAGTAGACATCCCAAGTCAAATTATCTCATGAGAAAAAGAAAGAAAAAACATCTCTGTAATTACTTTGCACATAATTCACATATACACATCGGGTAATATGCTATACATCTATGTGTTTACTTAGTTTGCATGTTGTATATTTATATTATGTATATATTCATATATATATATATATAATTAAATGTGTCCTCATGCACTTTCTGTAATAATATTTACAAATACCAGTGTATATATATCTGCCTGGCACAATTGCAAAGAGTTCTTCATGAACTCAGAAAGTATTAATTTTAGGTGATAAATGTTTTTGTTTCCCAAGTCTACATTACATTAAGTTATGAAAATATAGAACTAAATTCTTAATCTACAAATTTAAAACACAAATAAATCAAATAAATCAGACCTGTGTGTTATGAATTTTCGGACCTCTACATTTTAAGAGCTGAAATGTCTCTGATTTTGTCCAGCTTTTACCTTGTCTTATTGTATCTTGTTTTGTCATGCTTGGCTGTCATCTTTTGGAAGCCTGCTCTTTTCTAAAGAGGAAACAGAGGGGAGCAGATCTCGGGGAGAGTGGAGGTTGGGGTGAGCTAAGAGGACTAAAGGGAGAGGAATTTGTGGTCCAGATATGTTGTATGACAGGAGAATCTGTTTTCAAATTTAAAAAGTGTACTACAATATCCTCCATGCAGTCCCAAAAAGGTTTTAAAAATCAAAACTTAATTCTAAGTATACAATGTTTGTTTTAACGTTGAAATTTTATTGAAAAAATGTTTTTTGAATATTGAAATTGTCAAATTCTCATATTTTGTGAAACCACAGGTACTTTCCAAATAAAATGGTCTTTTTTTCTGATTCATGAACTACATATAAAGTGACTTATCTGATAAGATACACAGGTCTTATAAGGTCTTATAAGATAAGGTTTCAGGTCTTAAGTTAATGACCATAACCTAGAAAGATCTCTTTTGATTTTCTGAGAAAAAGACTTCACAAAAATGAATAACACTTCCTTTACTATCTCATTGTAACAGAACATTTGCAAACTAAACAATGAAAGAACATTGATCTCAGCAAGAATACAATGATATATAAAACACAGCAGCAGAAAAGAAAAAAATAGTAGGAATTGTTTACCAAGTTTTGAAGGGAAAGACAAACCCCATTTTAAAAGAAAACTCGATCTTAGGCAGCACTTGGCCAGAAGCTGAGACTCCGTTCCAGTGAAAACCCCGAACAGTTCCAAGAAAGACCACACATTGCTAAAGTTTCAGTCAGGGCAATCCCGCCCAGGTAGGCCAGCAGATGAGGAACTTGGATAAACAATATCTGCAAGCCCCAAATGTCCTTGTGGCTTTCTGATAACCACTGTTGAAAATTCCTCCAGGCCTTAGCCAATAATTTCAAGGGCAATATATCCTCACCCAATCCTGAGACGCCAAGGCTTGTACCTCTCTCTTCCGGTTTTTCCCTTTAAAAAGCCCAAACCACAAGTGCTCAGGACTGTTCTCCTCCACTTGTTGTGTCTTAGTGCTAGACGATGGTCCAAGCTCGAGCTTGTAATCAATAAACCCCTGTGTGTTCGCATCAGATATCGGCTCTGTGGTGGTCTTGCTCA
>LZPO01028947.1:0-19127 GCA_001675575.1 Neotoma lepida
GAGAGAGAGAGAGACAGAGAGAGAGACAGAGAGAGAGACAGAGAGAGAAAGAGAGAGAGAGACAGAGATACAGACAGAGACAGAGACAGAGACAGTCAGAGAGACAGAGACAGAGAAGAGAGAGAATGCTGGGTGTCATATTTATATGCTTTTCACAGAATATAGTTTGCTGCTTAATGAAGGTAGTAATCACTTTAAAAGGGACTTTTTGTTTGTTTTTTACTGTGTTGATTCTTTCAAGCTTAATTCAAATCTTATTTCAACTAACTAAATCAAGCAGGATCTTGAGTGATGAAATGAGAAATGAACCCTGTCAGAGTTGTCATGATTCCTAGAGAAAGAAATTATCTACTTTCTGCCTAGTCACTGGCCAAATAGCCAACATGGAGTTTGCTGTCATATAGTCTCTGGCTAGCAAAGCATTCCAGTTTTCAAAATGAAGTGCAGGCAATGGCAAGACGCTAATGCAGGCAGTGCAAGCTGCTGCAGAATTAGAAGTGGGGATTGCTGCCACTAGGTGAGGGCATGGACTAGAGGGAAAGGGATCCTCTTCCTTTAGCCCCTTTCTTATCTCAGCTTGAAAGTAAAAGGAGGCTTGTTCCTGCAGCTTTTGAAAAGGCAAAGACTGTTTCTTTGTGGAGATGAAGAGTCCAGGGGGAGAGTGCTGGAATGTGTAGAAGCCTTTCACAACGGGAAGCAGGTGGTTATTATCCGAATACAAGCTGAGATAACCCTGCTTGCAACCTGCTCAGGAGTCGGGCCTCAAATGTTACAGTAGGTTTTTCTGTTAATGTGATCCCTCCTATCCTATATAGCATTGTGGCCAATTAAATCTATTCAGCCCCAGTTATCTGCCCTGTGTCATCTCTAAGCCCTTTCTGTGTCTCCTTGTACACTTTCCACGTTGATTTCCATCATGATGGCACCATAGGACAGTTACAAGTTCCTTGGCCTTGTGAGTTGTCAGGATCCTCAGTGTCCTCACAGCAATTTTTTTTTTTATCTTTTACTCTCATTTCCCAAAGAATAGATTTGCATCCAAAGATGCTGAAAATTACGGATTAAATCAATTAATGTCACAAGTTGTTCTTCTCTGAAGGAGTGCATTTAAAATGGAAACTATATAGGCAGAATGTTCTAAAAGCAGGAAGGTGAGGTAACTGCCAAAGACCCATTAAAATGAAATACTGACTGACAAGCTGGGAAGTGTGGCCTACAGAAAGAAGTAACATCTTTTCCCCATTGGGTCTTACAATAATTATATAAGATTGAAATTTTTAAAATAGTTTTTTCATTTACTGTAGCCTTGTTCTATTTTCTCAGACTGTGTGACAATATGCCAGTATGAAGTAAAGACTTGCCACAGTATTTTCCAACAGCATCTACTGTCACATCCACTGTCCTTCTACCCTGACCCATGACTCATGACCCATGACCCATGACCCACATATATTTCTTAGTAAGTAGAAGAGGAGCTTTTGCCACCATTATGGCCTTTTATTGACCCCCATTTGTATTTCTTTACTGCCTTCTCAGACCTGGACACTTCTATTCCCTTACACACTGGGATTTAACAAAATAAATCAATAACAGGCACACACCGAGATTTCCTTGCTGTACCACTATTCTTTTCTCTTTGGCACTTTAAAGCTTTGTATTTTTTATATGCCATGAATGGGAAAGGGATTACTGTTAGCCCATTCTTTGCAAGGTTTACATCTAAGGTCTATTTGTTTGGTTTGCCAAGGAGATTCTGTATTTTGCCAAGTTTGAACTAAAGATAGAGGAGCAATAACAGCATGGCTTTCTTTGTCTTCCATGGACTTTTAAATTACTACATCACATCTTTGAGCAAGCCAACTTTGTTTTGCTTTTTGTGATTGAGCACTGACCATGCTTCAGATGGACAGCACCACTCACATGCTCAGACAAGGTCTAACCCTGGGGAAGTGGAAGACAACCCAGTTATAAAGCTGGTTGAGAGAGAGACCCCATGGAGAAATGGACACTTCACTGCTTTGGTAAAAATTATTTCAGTTTTCTTTCCTGATCCATTCTTACTCCTAGTCTTCTGAGACTGTATTTATATATGACACACTCAGTCATGTGTGTTCTGTGAATTAAATTTTTTCTTCTCACTTCTGCTTAGATAATTTTTATTGATTTGTCTTAAGTTCTCTCATGCTTTAGCTCCCTGCAATATCCATCTGCAGTGAAGCCCGTCCAATGAATTCTGAGTTCTGACACTGAATTTTCCACTTTCAAAATAGCATTTGTTTCACTTTTTCATAGAAAATTAGAAGTTTCTATTTCTTCACTCACAAAAAAATATACTTTCCTCTAAATTCTTTGACAAATTTATAAGTGCTTTTAAGTTCCCATAGACTAATCTTAAGAACTAAATTGTTTCTGGGTCTCTATTATCCCTAAATTGTCTCTTGTAGTCACATTTTTTCTCCTTTCTTACATTTTAACTCAAATAAAAATATAAAATATAATGCACAAAATATACTATAATGTATACGTTATATTCCAGGCATTGTGGAACTTTAGGGATTGGAGCCCTTTAAAAAAAGAACAAAACTACTGTTGTTTTTTAAATATTGGGAATGGTTGACTCTAGTCTTAGAAAACCTCAGAATCTGATAACCATGAATATGCCCAGAACTGCTCATCAGCCCCTTCCACCAGCCCCTGTCCTCAGCTATTTCTCAGGGTAGGAAAGACTGGGTGGATGTACTCACTGCAGTCTGTTTCTCCAGACTCCCACCTGCCCCACCATTCCAGGAAGGCCCTCCTAGTTCCATTTCCCAAAGACTCTTCCCATTGGTAGCAACTTAGACCTGAGGACCAGACATGGAGGATACTGCCATTCTCTGCTCACCTATGAAGTTCTTGTTTCCCTGGAGATACACTTCATCAAAGCCTCCTTATTGTGTCGCTTTTCACTAGCCCCATAAGAGGTATGATTTTTATTTTGTCTGTTGTATCTTTCTACATTTGGAGTCAAAGCAGAGATCTAACTTACTCCTTTAAGTGAACATCTACATGTCCTACCAAAGGACCCTGGACATTGATAAGGAGTCATGAAGTATATCCAAGGAGTTTCACTGTATCAATCTCTTCTATTACAAAATAGGAACAAAGATGGTAGTGGAAATTTCTGAGGAAATATAATTTATAATGCAATTCACAAATGAGATGTCAAAGGAAGCATAGAGAAGGGGTAGGGATAGCAGAGGACCAGGTGCACTGTTGCAGGATCCGAGAGAAGAAGCCCATGCTGCTGCACTCATAGCACTGGGGCTCATTTTTCAAACATTGATATTTATTTCAGATTCACTTGATAGATTCATTTGTCTTTTCCAATGTCCTGAAAAACATGTAATTAAATCACTTTTTCATGAGACCTATAACAAAAGACTATCCTTCCTGTGTCATCATTCCTAGTAACCCCAAATCCCAGAAAGTATGATCTCAATTTTTACTTTGAATGAAGTATGGCATAAAAATTTTTGAGAAATTATTACATGACCACTGCATTGACATCATTCTTGTCCCCTCCCTCTCTTTTCTCTGATTCCTCCCATATATCCTTCTCCCAAATTCATGACCTCTTTTTCTTTCATTATGTGTGCGTGCGCACGNGCACACGCACACACAGAGACACACAGAGACACACACAGACACACAGACACACACACACACCCTACTAAGTCCATTTTGTGTTTCTCATATGTTGTGCATCCATAGCTGGTCATTTGGGATTGGACAATCAATGCAGGAAGCTCCTGCCTGGAGGAATTACTTTATTAAAATAAATAGGACTTAGATTTCCCAACCAAGTAGGAAAAGTAACCTGTCACACTACCTCCATATAATTAAAAACTAGTTCTGTTAAGTGGAATTGTCATCCTTTTAGAAAATGATTATAGCTCAGGCCTATTTATGTGAGCTTAGGAAGAGTTGAAGCACCAAGGCCGTGTTGGAATATAAATGAGCTCTACTAGATGTATATAATATCATAGGAAAAAGAATATGATAGTTCAGTACAGACCCAAAGCCTTTAGTACTGATTTACAGTACCAGAAAATGCATGTTTGGGGTATGTAAAAATTAAAATCAGATTTAATTGTAATTGAGCAAGACTTTCACTGCCTGAAGAAGTCTACAGTAGTCCTTGTTAGGACATGACCCACTCTCTGTTTGGTTTTCAGCTTGAGTTGGGGCTAAGGGCTCTGCTATCTTTGTGTCCTCAGAGTTCGAGGAAATCATGCTAGAGAATTATTTTCATGTTAAATCAGGCGATCAGTAACTGTTTCTACATGACTTTCATAACTCCAGAGAGCTAACATAATACAACCAGAAAGAGTAAAGGGAAGTAATGACAGTGACATATGCACTACTGGGTAGACCCAGGATACAGAATTGTGCAAAGTGTGTGAATTTTTAGAGAGAGAAAGAACAAAGGATGTGGTTGATACAGGAGCATGGTATGTGATTAGCTATACCAAATGCAAGCACGAGAAGCCACTGTTTCTTCAATGGTTTGTTTATTGGATATGGCTGGTGCTTTCTTTGGAGCTTACGGAACTGCATATGCTAGCCATCCTTCTTAGTCCCTCCCAGGAGTTGGTTAAGATAGTAGAAGAGCTTTTAAAACTGATTACAGTCCATCAGTACCCAACAGAGGTTCTTTGGGATGGTGATTAAGAAATAATTATGGTTGCTATCTGTAACCATCTCCTAGCTTAGAGACATTTTGTGGTTTCCAAACAGCATTAAGTGCACAGATTTTGTTGGAAGACTGTCTTGACTCGTGTTTTGGCTCCTTCTATTTACTTGTTGCTTCCCGCCCCCTGCTCTTTCTCTTTCAAATCATATTAAACAGGACGGCTATCCAGTATGTCCTCTTCTGCACAAAGGTCAGCCTTTAATACTACAGCTTCTGTTTATGGCTTTGGTCAAATCTCATTTTCCCCATGAGCACTACAGCTTTTCCTGGACACCTATTGACCTTCTGTCTGAATGGTTCACCCGAGAATCATATGTTGCTAAGTTTATTGGCTTATATTACTGTCTTGTATAATTGTAAAACTCTTGAATTAGCATTTGAGAATCCTCACATTTTCTTTTATGCTCATTGCATCCTGTATCTTCTTATTTTCCTCAGCCCATTGTACAATATCTGCCCTAGAACTGATCCGCATCTGTAGGGAAAATAATATGAAACACATGAAAATTCCTTGATTTTTTTTCTTTTGACTAAAATCCTCTTTATCATCAGAAATTCTGGTTTTGAGAATTGTGGGATCCCAAGCTTGGAAAGCCTTGCTCTCCCTCTAAGTATCTATCACCTTTAATAAAACCAATAAACAATNCATGGTGTCTCCGTGCCTATTGTCAAGGCTTTATGCTAGAGAAGAGTACTGTTTTCCTGGAAAAGAAATGATGAAATACCATCACCCTCAGAATCATCAGATCACAGCTGATGGGCATTCCATTGTGCCCATCTCAGTATCATCTATATGTGCCTATCTCAGCTCCCTGGAAGGCCACCAGTTGGGTCATAAGAGTGATGCCTATAGAACAGTCTGGTTCCTCCCTGAAGATTCAGTTCTTTTAACCCATAAGTTCTCTTGTGTAACAGCAGAAGGATTAAATTATAGTTACATCAATTTATCTTAGCTAAAGTTAGTTTATTAGAGTATTCAGGGTTCTCCAAAGAAACAAAAACAATAGGATACGCACAGTGTGTGTGTGTGTGTGTGTGTGTGTGTGTGTGTGTGTGTGTGTGTGTGTGGGCAGTCATGGGTATACATGTGCTTGAATGCAGGCTATGGATACAGTTTGAGGGAAAATTACTTCGTTTTTAAAAGAGATTTATTTTAAGGACATGTCTCATGTTTGTTGAGGCTGGAGCGCTAAGCCCTAATGGATGGAGCCACAGGCTGAGACTCTGGAAAGAATCGATGTTCCTGTTAAGGTTTGAAGGTGACTACTGCCTAGTTTCTTCTTGTTTAGGATGCATCTTTTCCAGTCCATTGAAACGTTCAGTGGATTGAAAGAGAAGCACCATATTTTGTAGGGCCACCTGCTTAACTCGAAGTCCTCTAATTTAAGTGAAATTTCACCCCAAATATCCTTGCATAGAGAAAAATAGTTGGTCAGATATTTGGGCAATGTGAACTAGCCAAGTTGAGACAGAAAATTTATCATTGCATATATGGTAAGAAGGTGAAAATAAAATTGTCTATGAAAACAAAGAACATTGAGGGAGGAAAGAGCACAGAAAGGGAAGCAAGGAAGGGGGCAGAATATGTAAAACATACATTATGTACTTATATGAAAATGTCCTTATGCAACATAGGACCGTGTACAGTGAATATACACAATGACAAAATAAAAAGAACTTATTGAGGAAATGGGGCTGGGGACATATTTCAGGCAGTGAACTGCTTGTCATGCAGACACAATGACCTGAGCTTGATCTCTAGAGCCCATGTACAAAGTCAAGTGTAGTGGCAATCTCAGGGCTAGGGAGGCAAAGATAGGGTGTCCTTGAGGCCTGCCCTAGTCTCAAGAAAACAAAAGGTAGACAGCACCGGAGAATGATATTCCACTCCAACGTGCACATGCATGTGTGCTTACCTGCATGTACGTGTGTGTGTGCGTGTGCATGTGCGTGTGCGTGCGTGCACGCGAGAACACACAGACACACTCACACATACACAAGGGAAGGATGTTTAAAATTGCTTATACTGTATTCCTTATAAATATTCAGAAAACCGAGTTGCCACCTGTTTTAGGCTAATGAGATTTTTTTTTNAATGAGAGATAATTCCTGTGCCATATGATTCCTCCTTTACAGTGTACTGTGCAATAGGTTTTACAATTTATGAGGTTTTTCCAACCTTCACCACCATCTGCAATCATTCTTCATGTCCCACTCTCCAAGCCTTAATACCCACTGATCTGCTTCCTGCTTCTGTGGATTTGCCGATTTTTCTTTAACTCTAATGTGTTCTTTTAAGTCTCCCAGACCACAAAAATATGATGCCCTCATATGAGGAATAAATAGACTAATGAGGCTTATGAGGTTTTGACAACTTATGATTTTATACCTGGATTATTAACCAATCAAGACAGTAGTAAATTTCTATTTAGTTATTTCCAATGAGACTCGGAATATGGTCTTCAAAACAGACTCAATTTAATTTTCAATAAGTTTTGATTTAGTTACTATCAAGTTGGGTTATGAATATTATTTGAGGGGAAATTACTTCAGTTACATTGACTGAAAATAAATATTAGATGAGATGGGATACATTCAGCCCATGCCTGACACTGCCTGGATGACCAGGAATCGGAGGCTGGATAGTGCAGAGACCTTGAATAGGAATAGAAATCAATAAAATCATTCCTAACAATATTCTTTTATACTCATAGATCAGTGTCCAGCCCAGTCTTCATCAGAGAAGCTTCCACCTGTAGCTGATGGGAGCAGATGCAGAGACTCGCAGCCAAACATTAGGCAGAGCCAGGGGAATCCCCCAGAAGAGATGAAGGATTGTAGGTGCCAGAAGGGTGGAGAACACCAGGAGAACATCTCCCACAGACATCAACTAAGCAGGGCTCAGAGGGGCTCACAGAGACTGAAGCAGCAACCATGGAGCCTGCATGAGCCTGACCTAGGTCCTCTCTATATATGGTGTGGTTGTTAGCTTGGTGTTTTTGTAGGACTTCTAAGAGTGAGGGTGGGGGTATCTCTGACTCTTTTGTCTGCTCTTGGGACCCTTTTCCTCCTACTGGATTACCTCTCCAGCCTGACTTGAGGGTATGTGTGTAGTCTTATTGTATCTTGTTATGCAGTGTTCAATAGATTTTCCTGGCAGGCCTGCCTTTTTCTGAAGGGAAAGGAAGAAAGAGTGGATCTGGGGGAGGGGAGAGGTGGGAGATGGAAGGAGGAGTGGAGGGAGGGGAAACTGCAGGTGGGATATATTGAAAACAAAAAATAAATATTAGAGGTCTTTTTACATAAATTTTTGTAATAATTTCCAAAATAAAGGGAAAAACTAATGTGATTGTGGCTGTTGTTTATTTGTAAGCATGGAATGCTCTGTGATTATAAATAAACAGAGCTGTTGTGTGATATTTTGTTTCTGTTCTGACAAATAAAGCTTGCCAGGAGATCAGAGAGCAGAGCTAGCCACTAGTTAACCATAGAGGTCTGGAGGTCTATACAGAGAAGACACAGGAAGTGACAAGGCTGGACAGAGAGAGGAAGTGATAAAGCAGGGCAGAGACAGGATCTCAGCCCTTTTTGGCTGGAGAATTTTGAGAGNTAGGAAGCGACTGTGGCTGCTCCTTTGCTTCTCTGATCTTTCAGCTTTCAACCCGATATCTGACTCTTGGTTTTTATTGATAAGACTAATTAGGATCACGCTTCACAGAGCCCAATAAGAGATTTTTGTATGCTTAGAAAATTACCATAGATTGTAGGAAATAAGAAAATAGAATGGGGGAATACTAGGGGTGGAAGGGTTTGAGCAGAGAGGTGGTGAAGGGATCTTGGAAAGGGGGGGGGAGTCAACCAAAATGAAGAGGGATGAAAAAGCCAAATGGAAATATACAATCCTGTAACAAAGCCATGGGTGGGGAGAACAGACAAACAAACAATACCCTGCATGTCTGTAATAAGCTCTTCCTTGAAGCTACAGCTTATTAAACAAAACCCAGATGCTAGGTATAGGATAAATCTTCATGAGTTGTTGGTCAGCAGGGCTCCCTAGAAGTGCACAAAACAATACAGCCTCTTGGTACTGCTCTTGTTTGACCACCAGAACTAGATGATAATACCCTGTTATGAGGACACCATACACTTTGGTTTCATTATCTAGAGAAATCAAGGCAGAACTGAGCTAGAAGCCTCCTCCCTGCTGGCCAACATTTATAGTGCTGGAAGGTGCTATGCAGGCTGCTAGAAGACAAAAGGCATTGATGGTCCTAATAAGCTGTGAATCCCATGAACTACAGTATCAACTTTCCAGGCTAGATGGGCTCACTGGTGTAATAATGGCATGACGGTGATGGGAGTAATGAACCAGTCTCAGTCTGAATTTAAGGCCCACTCCATAGAAAGGAATACTGATGTGGTACTGACAGATACTCTAAAGTTTATTTCAGGGAAAATGATGGGAGCTAGAGGGAACTTAATTTTGCTGATTAACTAAATTAACACAGTGTTGAACCACCTTCTAAGTGTATGTTTATACCATAGATAATTATCATTCTTAACCTTAGTCAGAGAAGCTTCTTTTTCCTATGAATTAGGATGAATGCAGAGACTTGTGGCTGAGAATAAGTGATGGGTGCTGAGTTCCAAACAAGACATTTATTTATACCATCTTCTCCTAGGCTCAGGTAACACTGTGGAAAATAAGGGTAGGAAGATTGTTAAGAGCCAGATGATAGGAAAAAGGCTGCAAAATACCATCTTCTCAGCAATACACAGTCATTGTAATCATGAACTCTCAACAATTATGGATAACTGCACTGGGTCTGCACAAGAATGAGCCATCAACAGCCAGGCAAAGATGAAGGAAATGATCAGATGGCCCTACCCCTCACTGCCTAACTATTCCCTAAGGTTAGATTCAGGGAAAGAAAGAGGTGTTGTCTTCAGTTGTACACCCACTGGTGACCCACCAGACTCCAGTGGATAGTCCCAATCCAACTATTACATAGATGGCTCTGATTAAACTACATAGGGCACATGACAAAACTAAAAGTCATGAATATGGAAAAAGGTTGGATAGGGAAAAGAGGGCATTGACAGTAGTGAATGAGAAAAAAGAGAGGGTAGGTCACAAAGAGTAACCAGAATAATATGAAATCATTAAAGAAATAACAGCAAAAAAGGAAAGACATGAGGACATAAGGGAGGGTCTTCATGAATTTAAATCCTTTATTTTTATATAGAAAAGCCCAATAAGGACATCAAATCTTAAAATAAATTAAAATTTGAGAAGAAAAAAGTTGAGCATCATAATTTTCTTGTAATTTATTTTACCCATATTACCCCCACACTCTTTTGGCTCAGTGGGGACATCATCTCTGAACAAGAAGGACCTTTCGCAACTTTTTCTTTCCTATATCCATAGCACCTAGATCCATAAACGAATACACAAAGGCATGCATACATTGGTGGGCACACTTTTTCTCATCTTTCTCTTATAGTGCTGTTCAGATGGCATCTGCTTTGATAGTTGTCCCAGCATTTGTTTGTATAGCTCCCATGATACACATATGATGTATGAAATGCCCACAAACTACAGGGACACACCTTGAAAAAGAATGACCCTAAATATATGTCCCATTAAAATTACTTTTAATCACCCTGCTGGCCAAATTGATAACACTTTACATTGTCCTAGCAAACAGGAGCTGGGCTGTGTGTGTTGTGAAGTTTCCCTGGGCACTCTTCAGAACCTGGCTTTCTTGGCTCATCTCCCTGGTTCCTGGTCCTATATACATGCCATGAATATCTTCCTTCTCTATTTATCCCTCCTTCCCCCATCTCCAAATGTTCTCTCCCCTTTAATAGTTTCATCAGTCAAGAATGAGAGCCATCTTAATTCTAAGATTTCAGTGGCTCTTTATGAGTCTTTCTTGTCTTCTGTGAAGACTGTCACTTGTCCTTTTTGCCTCTTAACATCCACACAATCATAGATCCTTCTCTGTTCCAAGTCATAGACTTCAGCATCACCTCAAAGTTGTCACTGTCAAGTCACTTGCATAAAAGTGAAAATAATGGGTACCTAGAACCTAAGTGAAACATGCAATCAACCTAGGAGACACTGACAGGCTCCCTGACCCTGTTGCTACCTACCTTATTGTCTAGCTTTCATCAGACCTATATTTACAGATAAAGTCTGAAAATGCAGGTCCAGTGATTTCATCCTTGAACAAGAAAGGAATGTAAATTTTTGCAGGTAGTATCTTAATAATCAATGGATGCTGTTGAGTTTAATGACTTTGTAAGGAAATGTTTTCTCTGTTGTACTCTTACACGGTCTTCTTCCCTAGGAGACAGTGCTACGTGTAGAATGATCAGATCTATGGAAGCATACATGTGTAGGTGGACTGTTTATCTGACTTTCTTGCTCTATCCAGAATCTCAACCAGACTGCTAAATTGGGATACATACAATTATAATTATCTAAAGTGTTGGCTTTTATGTTTTTAGTGTTTTAGTCTTTTTCAAGGGCCCAAAGAAAGCTATAGAGTAATATGAATGTGAGTTTCTCATAGGACCTTAGTTATGTTCCAAAGATCCCCTTCAGATCAATGTATAAGACTTCAGCTGAGAATCACCAATACGCACCTATTCTGAGGCTCATTGAAGCCACATATATCACTATGTTCATCTAACAATGAACCTTGAATGAATATTGGTGGCATCTGATGCCCTCTTTTGGTCTCCATAGGCACCAATTATTCATGTGGTGCACAGACAAATGTGCAAGCAAAATACCCATACACATAAAATAAGATTTTAAAAATTAAAACAAAAGACTTAAAAAAAATAGAAAAACATACCTGTTGTCAACAGCTCCCAGAGGTGCCTTTCTCTCTTGTTCTCAGGGGTTTGAAGTTTATGGCCTGTCTCGTATTGGACATTTTCCATCCATCTTCATCCTATACTTGGTTATCCTGAGAAGTGGATGAATTTTTGGAACAAATCTGATTTGAAAAGTTGGAATTTCAGATCAAAGCAAATTCTTTGCACCCAACATGAGGAAACCTAGGAGCTGCCATATTGCCCATTTTTCTCCAACCCAGGACTGGCACAGGTATAGTATGCACTTCTCACCTAACTTCATCATCCTCTGTAGACTAAGGTAGATAGAGCAGAAAAAAGTAAACTTGTGATCAAATTATCGCCCTGTGTGGTTACTCAGTCCTCTTTCAAACCTAATCCAGATGCTTTGAAAAGTTTCATCCAGGCTGATATTTTAAAGCATGTTTTATGTTGTGAAACATTTTGAGCCTCAAGCAAATAAAATTCAAATGGGCAAAAATATTTCTACATCTTTTAAGTGGAGAGGAAGATAATACGTTATTCATTTAATTCATTAACTGTATGTTATATGATACAGTGTAAATTAAGTAAACCTGCTTTCTATACACACACACACACACACACAATGTACTGTTGTTAGTTGTTTTCTACTCTTTCTGCTCTTTACTCTTTTGGGAGCCCACCACCCAACTCCCAAATAAATCGCATTGAGGCTTATTATTTCTTATGAATGCCTGGCCTTAGCTTGGCTTGATGCTAGCCAGCTTTTCTTAACTTAAATTATCCCATCTATTGTTTGCCTCTGGGCTTTTACCTTTCTCTATTTCTGTGTATCTTTTCTTTCCTTCGTATTCCGTGTCTGGCTGGGTGACTGACCCCTGGCATTCTCCTCTCCTTCTCCTTTTTCTCACTCCTTGATCTTTTCTTCTCAGATTTCCCCTTCTATTTATTCTCTCTACCTGTCAGCCCCGCCCATCCTTTCTCCTGCCTTGCTATTGGCAGTTCAACTCTTTATTAGACCAATCAGGTGTTTTATAATGCTTCACAGAGTTAAACAAATGCAACATAAAAGAATGCAACCCATCTTTGCATCTTTAAACAAATATTCCACAGCATAAACAAATCTTCAACTAATATTCCACAGCACCATACCACTCAAACTTAGCTCTATTTTTCTAGAGAACCTTGACTAATAAACTAGGAACCATCAAATTATCAATGTTTTATAATTACATTTATAAATAACTATAGCAATACACTTCATAAATTCTATTTTATAAAGAATATTATATAATATTGGTGTCTAAATGACAGAATTGTCTTGATATGGTACATTGTTCTGATGGGGATGAGAACTTACTGCTGTAGACATATACATCTTATGGGATTGATATTTAGAATATATAAATAACTGAAAATAAATCCTAGAACATCCAAATTGTCTAATCAGTAAACCAGTAAATGATTTGAACAGACAGTTCTCAAAGGAAAAACAAATAGCCATTAAATATATGACAGAAGTTCAATATCCTTAGTCACCAGGGAAATAAGAATCAAAACGACATTGAGATTCTTCATCTCACCTTAGTCAGATGGCTACCATAAACAAAACAGCTAACAAATACAGGATAGAATGTCAGGGCAAACAGCAGGAAGAGCAAGGGTAGTAATATTTATACACAGTTGGTGGAAATGTAAACTGGTATAGCCACTTTGGAAATCGGTGTGCAGAGTCCTCACAAGCTAAAAATGGAATTATCATATGACCTAGCTATCCTACCTCTGAGTTTATGTCCAGAGGATTCTTTTGTCAACTCACCACAGCGATAGTTGCCCATCCATGTTTATTGCACCATTATTCACAAGAGGCAATATATGAACCAGTTCTACATGTTCTAGATGAACATTTAGAAATATGATATACACCCAGTGGAAAAATATTCAGTCATAAGGAAGATCAAAATCATTCCATTTGCATAAAAATGGATAGAACTGGTAGTCATCACGTTCAATAATCTAAACGAGACTCAGAAAAACAAATATTTCATGTTTTCATTCATATGATAGAATTTATAATAAAAAACTGACACAAAATAAATATTATGCATATGTATTTTGTAAAAACCATGAGTTACTATTTCAGAGATGTACAGTTTCTAAAGATATGCTAATTTTATACTTGTTGAAAAGGAAAAGCTAATTTAAACTCTGTCCCCAAGGGTGGCCATACTTGTGTGTGTACATGTAAAGTTTTTTAAGTGGGAAGTCTCACACTAAATGTGGGTGGCACCTTCTGGTGGGTGGCACCTTCTGGTGGCAGTCAGATTACAGGAGACCCAAAGAAAAAAGTTTGCTATTTGCCTGGTTGTCTTCATTCTGGCTGACAAGTTCAGCTGCTTTTCACTGAACCCAGCTGCCTTGAGCTTCCAGTGTGGGCTGAAGACCATGACTCTCAGGAGTCTTCCCAGTCTTTGGCAATGTATTGGGAGTATCGAGACATCCAGCCTTGAGGACTGAGCAGCTACAAAATTCTTGTCCTCGCTATCCTGAAAACTAGCATCTTTGCATCAGCCAGCCTTTATCACAAGGCAGTTTAGTAAACCCCCTTTGTTTAGTAAATCTTTATCAGTTCTGCTCCCCGGGGAACCTATCTAATATAGGAATCATATTGGGAGACAAGGTCCCTGGGGAGGAAATGAAGTTAAAACAAAACATTTATTACAAGCCCCAATTCAGCATGACTATATCATAAAGAAACTTGAACACACATAGAGAAAAAGAAAATAATATCAGAACAGCAGGAGATAGCCAAAGGGAGGACTCGAAGGAAGTCAACCCTACTGACACCGATCTTGAACTTCAGTCTCCATAACTGTGAGAAAACTCACCTCTGTTGCTAACATTAGCCCATTTGCCTCAGTTTGTTATAGTAGCTCCGGAAAACTAATACAGAATCCACATGTGTGGGTTCAGAGAAAGCAGAACACTAAAATGATCTAAATGACCAAATAGGAAAATACTTAAACTCATCTATCAGTATACTTGACATTAAAATGAAAATTATGACTCTGTTGAAAAGAATTACTTTGGCAGGATGTGAGCTAATCATGGGATACTACTCAGAAGTCAGAAATGAAACAAGTATCTTCATACACGACATTGAGTGAATTTTAAAAACTGAACTGAATCTGTAACTTATTACCATTCACATAAATTTAAAGGCATATTGATAATAGGCAATGTATATTATTCGTTGATCCATATCTTCATAACTGAAGATAAAGTGTATGCATTGGAGGATACCACTGTCACCTTTCTTGGTTGACCAACGAAATCGAAAATGGTTCTGCCCTTAGACAGTTGGCTTTGGCTAGGTTTTGTCTTTTTCATTGAAATCCCCCTGCATTCTTGTGTGTGTTGTCTTTTTCTCTTTCTCTGTTTCCCTCCATTATTTAAAATAATTTTGTAACAAACTTCCTTCTTCTCATACCCTCTTGTCAAAGGCAGTATAAGAAGTCAAAAAAACCTCAGTTCTGTTCCCGTGTCTCTGTAACCTGCCGAAGTTATCTCTGTCCCATAAAGGGGAACAGGAAGTATTGAGGCCTCCCATAGAGGGCTACTCAGCACCCTCACACCTTCCCTGCAGTTCCTGGTGCTGACACACAAATAGAAGAGGAGTGGGGGAGGAAGAGAGGGAGGGAGGGAACTTTGTGTGCTGGCAGAGGTGCCATGGGGCAAAAAGATCCCAGGGGAAGAGGCTGCTTCTGTGTTCTGATTTTGAGATAAGATCAAACTGTTCCATCATAGCTGATTGTCTTGACTTTTAAAAGAAAACCGGCATTAGGCAGTGGCTCTCCACTTCAGCTGTGTATTAAAATTATCTGAGAAGATTCTAAAACATGCCCATGTCTGCTTCCCAGCACACACCAAATAAATTGGAGTTTCTGGGGGTGGGTCTCAGGCATTGGTAAATCAACTGTGCACCCAGGGTGGTGACCCATGGGGCTATAATCCTCATTAATGCTATTTTCTATCATAACTAGAGTCAATGTATTTTGAATGACTGTCAACCATCCGCTGTAACAGATGTCAGGAGACTCTTGTCTATTCCTAATGAGACTCGCTTATCTGTCAGCCCTGATATTGAAAAAGAAGAGTATACTGATGGGATTGTCTCTTTTTAGAAGAAGTAAGACCTTATTTGCCTGTCATTAATGACTTAATATTGAAATGGATGCGTTTCTCTACTTTAAGATAAAATTATACTTATCTCATTTTTAATTTTAATTAAAAAATCATGTGTATGAGGGTTTGCCTGAATGTCTATTCACCACTGTAGTGGATATCTCTTTTACCTATGACCTTGAGGCACAGCCCCTCAAGATGTAGCAGGTAACTGTTCTACCCATAACCTTGAAGTACCTGCCCATGGGGCGTAGCTTCAGGGCTACCCTTAAAACTTGAGATGCACATAGCCCTCTCTTCTCTCCCATTTGGGCTTGGATGGTGGGGACTGACTCAGGCAGCAGAACAACGTGGGACAGTACCTCAGCCTTCTAGAACCCTGTGACAATTCTCCTATTCTGTTTTAGTGAGTTTTCTTTCCTAATAAATTCCTTTTACCCATTATGCAGACTCCCATGGATTTCTCGTATTACACTACTACATGCAAGCAGTGCCTTTGGAGGCCAGGAGAGTGCATTGGCTCTGAAGTGCATTGGTACTGAAGTCACAAATGGTTGTGAGCTTCCATATGGGTGTTGGGAATTTTACCTCCATCCTCTGGAAGGTTGTCAAGCAATGCTCTTAATCACTGAGTCATCTCTCCAGTCCCTATACTTTATTCCTAATTAAGATATGTGAAAAGACCATTTTTATTAACAAAATAAATTAAAGTATTTTTAATTGATATTTAAGTGCCTTTAAAATAGCCATTACTCCAAGTGTAAATAACAAGTTGCTTCCTGATTGCAGCTTAAAGAATCCATGAAATGTAGGTATCAACTGTATTTTTCTCCCCTAAGTGACCCAGTTAGGTAGAACAGGGAGAAAGGATCTAAGAAAGAAGCCTGTCTGTAATGAGTACAGGCATACTGTATCTACTCTCTAAGATAAAGCATCTCTATACTGCACTGCTCCCAGCTGGCATCCACCATCTATACTGACACCTCCCATAAATGGCAGGAGGTTTAGAAAGGGTGGTTTATAAACAGTTCTATGCTAATTTATTTACCCTTTCTTCCTTTAACCTCAAGAATAAGATCTTTGCCCTTACATCTGCTAGAAAGGCTACTAATGTTTCTGGGTCTCCAAATACAGCGGCTGTATCTCAGGCTACATCTCATTCATTTCAGCAACACAATTTGGCCATCATCACTGCCTTGGTCTTCCTTGATCTGAGACATTTCCTTCACTCGGCATCTGGGATGCTCCCCTGCTTTGGTCCCCTGCCAGCCTCCTTGGTTGCATCTCTTGAGGTCCTTTTCTACTTCCTTACCTTCTCCTTGGTTATACATGTTGGAATGCCCAAGGCGTGGCCTTCTTTCTCTTCCTTTCTCTAGACCCATGATCTAGAGTAATTTCCTGTATCTGGCAGTTCCATATACATGCATCTGATAGCCCATTTAATCTCATATCTACCTGTTTCCTGATGTGCAGACAGTCTCTCTTGGATGTTATTACGTTTTGCTAGTTTAATCCATCATAATCAATTCTGATTTTTTCCCTCCTCCTCGCTGTTCATCCCAAATCTTTACATTGCAATAACTTGAAAGACTACTTTTCTAGTTGCTTAGGTCAATGACTGTTTTTCATCCTTGATTTTATTCTTCTGTGATCCCTTCTAGGAGTTCATACTCAAGCTAACTTCGATGATTACCTTTGAAATGTATCTGGAATGCTACTACCTCCAGTCCCCACCGAATCCCCAGCCACCATTACCCCTCATCTGAATTCTTATAGGGCCTGTTTACTGTTCTTTCCATTCTCACACTTGGAAAACCAACTCTCCCATCCCCATCTCACACACAGCAGCACACAACCCCACTTGCAATGTAAGCCACATCTTTCTTCTGCTCAAAATTCTTGAAAGCCTTCCATGTGCTTCAGGGTGTCAAGCCCTCATGGTGATCTCCTAGATCTACCACAGAGGGTCTGGTCTATTTTATCCCCTTGGCCTCAGCTCCAGACCTCTCCGGTTGTTCACTGGCTATAATACTACTACCATTCTAGTCCTTTTCTAGAATGATCTACTCTTGTGGAGACACAAGCCTTACACTCCTGCCTCTTTCTCTATGCAAACATTGACTCCTCTGAGACTGCTTTGACCGTCTCATCGAAAATAATGGGTATGGCAGCACATGCCTGTAATCCCAGCATTGGGAAGCTAAGGGAGGAGGACTGTGAGTTGAGGCTAGCCCAGGATACAAAGCAAATTTCAGGAGGTATATAGCAAGACTCTGTCTAGTCCAACCCAGGCTACAAAGCAAATTTCAGGTGGTATTTAGCAAGAATCTATATAAAAAAATGCAATAAACAAACAAACAAATAAAAAAATAAATCATGACCTCTTTTACCCACAGTACTGCTGCTACTTTGCTTTATTATTTGGTGCTTTGACCAACTGTACATTTATCTATTGTCTGTTTCCCTTCCCATGCTGCGAGCTCCTCAAAGGCTATTTTGTTCCCTGTCATATCTAACAATACTGAGAACAGTGCCTTAACAATAAATGTTCAATCTTTAGGTTCCCCTTGAATTATATCCAGTTTCTTAGTTTCTGTAATTTCTTTTTTATTCTAAGTTCTGAATTTTTATCCTTTGATCATTGATTATTTGCAAATAGAACACACTAATAGATTCCACCAAACCCTGTATGATTGTCTCTCATTAGGTTCAGTGCAGTACTGTAATATTTGGTGGATTTTGATACTATCAGTGATAACGTGCATACTTATTTTATATGCTACTGAGAAAAATGCTGCTATCTACAGTAGTGATTGCTGGGGAAGGCAAGTCCTCTTTATTCAGTGGTGTAATCACTGAGTAGTTGTCCAGCTTCCCAACTCCTTATGCTCATACAAGTGATCTGAATTAAACTCTGTGGACAGCACATACACAAAGAAGACATGAAGTAAGAAGGGGACTTGCTAAGAAGAAAGGTTTCATTGGGAGAGAAATTGGGGATGAAAGAATGGAATGGAGGGGTGTGTGAAAACAACTAAAATTCATTATATATATACATGACACTGTCAAAGAGTAAAACACCAAGTTTAAATTAAAAACAAAGTTTATGCCGTATAAAGTATGACATGTTGTTTATTGAGAAATGCATCTTTTTTAAGAATTGGAAAAAGTCTCTATGATGACAGTTAGGATATTTACCAATCTATTACCGGTGTAGGCCAGCTCAGGCACCCTCTCCACTATCACTAGTAGTCTCAGCTGGGGTCATCCTTGTGATTTCCTGGGAACTTCCCTAGCAGCAGGTTTCTCCCTATCCCCATGATTCCCCCTCTATCAAGATCTCTTTCATTGTTCTCCC
>LZPO01028948.1:5366-19108 GCA_001675575.1 Neotoma lepida
CTCTCAATAAAACTTCCCATGTGGATGCCGTGTCCGCATGGTGTAAGGAACTTTCCATCATGCCCCCTTGACCACCACCTGCATGGCATGTCTCCTTGGCTCAAACTCACCAAGGCCTCATGCATACCATTCCACAACAACTATATTCCAGGATGATCATGGCTCAATTATTATATCTGCAATTATTCTACTTCCCCAAAAAAGGTCACCTTCTGAAGTCCTAGGAGTTAGGACTTAAATACATATCTTTTTAGGGGACCCAATGTAACTCATTAAAAATGATAGGGCAGGATCGGTAAGATGGCCCATGGATAATAAAAGCACTTGCTTTTCTCCTGAGTTCAATCCTGAATCCATATAAAGTGAGAAGAATAAAACAACTACACAAGGTTGTCCTCTGACCTCTACACATGTGCCTTGGCATGTATGCACTCTCTCTCTCTCTCTCTCTCTCTCCTCATGCACACTCACACACACACACAGAGAATTATGATGATGATGATGATGACGACGACGACACTAATGACAATTATGGTGGTGATGATGTGGTAGGGCAGAGGGAAGGGCCTGCCAAAGGTCTTGTGGCCAATACATAGCATATCTGAGGACAACTGATTGTCCTGGGGTCTGCTTTCTTGACTTATCTTGCTGTTATTTTGTTATTTTTGTTATTTTGTCTGATATTTTGTCAAGACAATTATTCAAAAAATTATAAAGATAGTGACCTTGACCAGAATTGGAGAGCGAGCCATAACGCTGACATTTTCCTGCGTATGTTTCTGCAGTTCTCCTGGGTCTAGCCTTGCGGGGAGAACACAGAGCTTTTTCTGAACACTATTGCTCTCACCAGCCACAACTGAAACAAAATTTAAAATAGTTTGCCCTTCACTTCTTCACATCCTGGGGGGATTGTGCATGTAGTTTGAAGACTCAGAATAAATTACTAAACCAAGCCTAATTTAAAAATTAAGCATAAACAAAAAAGGAAAACACCCTGAGAGTCTCTTTCANTGTACAAACCTCCTTCCCAGAAGGCTGCATCTCAATGAGCCCATGNCCTGGTTTTTTAAAGCCAGCTCACATCCTGATGCTGTGGTCGTTTGTTTCTTTGAATTCTAACCAATTGTGAGACCACAAATAAAAATGCAAAGCCTGGTTAAGGGTTCCTGTAAACCCTTCTTACGACACTGAAGATTGCAACAGATCCCAAAGGGCAGGGAAACTCCACAGTTTATGCTGGACTGACTGAACAGTGCCAGGATGTCAAAGAAACCATGCTCCAGCCCTGAAGGACTAGATCCAATTTGGGATGGTTGATCTGGGAAGAGCAGAAAGGCTGAGGGTGTGTGTTGAGGTCCAGAACACAGTTTACTTTGTAACAGGTTCTAGGAAATTTCATGGGACCCTGAGAACATCAAGTCTCCCCGGGTATCCTGGAATACAAGTTGATTGAAATCTATCAAGTAAAACATTTGTCTCTCATTCACAAGTTTTATTGGACTTCTGGGAGCCTAGACAACTATGAAGCACTAGGGTTTGTTGTTGACAAAAATTCAAAACTAAATTCTTCCCGAGTATGTCACTTTGGTTGTACTTCATAACACTGAGAGAAAGTGTGGCTAATGCACTATGGAGCAGAAAGGATTGCACTTACCTCCCTCAAGCCTCTCCTAGTCTGTGTAACTTTCCTGGGAAAGGCAAAAACCTCCTTGCATTATGAACAAGGAAGTTCCTTAGAACAGCCTCTCACCAATAAGAGGCCAGTAGGAAACAGCAGCGGGAAGTAAGTGACACGATGCACCCAGGTAAAACCCCAGGAGCCAAGAGACTGCAATTTCACTGTGGCATTGACCAGGTGTATTTGACTAGGGGAGAGTAACTAGATGTGTTCAGGACTCAGTTTCACTGCCTTCAAATAGGCATATGCCCTCTGTTCATGTACTTTACAAAGCTTCTTCGAGGGTTTGGTTAATTGTTTGTGGGGAAACACTGAAAATGGTACAGGGCTGGGAGAACTGGAAGTCTGATCACTGATGCTCCCAGTATCTCTCCAAAAACCTCTGGCTGCTAGCCTCTGCTTCTTCAATTTCCCAGTCAAAGTAAGCAGAGCACCCTGGTCCCCAAGAGGGCACACACTGCCTTGCCCAGTCCCTTTCTCCTTGCCTGCTATTGTGATAAAATATGCTGGCCAAAGGAACAGGAAAAAAAGAGTTTATTTTGGTTCCAGGACACAGTCCATCATGGTAGGGAAGGCATAGCAGCAAGAGTGTGAGGCAGCTGGTCACATTGTTTCCACAGTCAAAAAGCAGAGGGAGAGGAAAGCCACTCAGCTCACTTCTTCTCTTTTGTACAGTCTAAAGTCTTCACCCAGGGAACAATCCCACCCACAGTTAGGATGTGCGCTCCCTCATCAATAACCAATCAGTATAATACCTCACAGACATTCTCAGGGCTAACCTTGCTGCAAAATCTCTCATAGGTGTGCCTAGACACTTGTCTCCTAGATGATTCCAGATCCTCTCAAGCTGACATTCAAAACAACCTGTCACCCCAGTGTATTTCAGCCCAGTGGCTGTCAACCCTAACTAAACATAAGAATTACCAGAGTAATTTTTCTGTATTATCAATACCTAGGCCCCAGACCAAAAGCTTTCATTCAATTGGCCTGGGCAATCAGTGATTTAAGAGTTTGAAAAGCACTTGTGGGGGCTCTAACTGGCAGCCAGAAGTCTTTTCTAAACTGCTGTCTTGGAGGCTCATAATCTGAAAGCACAGGACTAGCCATGATTGGGCACTGACAGTGTACTAAGTGCCGTGATTGGTATTTAAACACATCAACTCACGTATGCCACATAACCATCCTCCAACGTAAGTGCTTTTACTAAGCCCTTGCCATCAATGGCTGACAACTGTGGAGAACCACTGAGAAATCTGGCTTTAGCAAAAAAAAACAAAAAAAAGAAAAAAAAAGGGAAATGATAGAGAAACTGGTCAAGCCAAAAATTCATCTTAAGATTTGAATGCTTCCTGAGTCAGCATGGCTAGACTACTGTTCTTTCCTGTAGCTCAAATGTATTGGTGACCCTGGAATATATTAAAATTTGGGGTTTAAATTAATTTCATATTGTCTTCCATGTGACAGTCTTATCTCACTCTCATGTTTCATAATCCCCCCTCAAAAAATGTATAACTGATGAAATTTAGAGGCAAGGGGTCTGGGAACTTCCAAGTGTCTTCTAGTTAAGAGATACTTCCTTTTCCTTCCCGCCCTAAAGCCCACAGCAGTATTTACTGTGTAGTTAGCTGTCATATCTGTTTTCTGAATTTGGTTAGAACAGAGTTCATTCTCATGACTGGCTTGGGTTCTGCAGTTTCCTAATTGTGCTGACAAAGCCCTGGGTTTCCTCTGGGCGACAGGGAGAACCTGGAGGGAAGAATCAGAGGAGACCTGGGAGCTCTGGGGCCTCTCCATCACCACTTTTCCAGGACCTTCAACTTTCCTCTTTGACCTCTTAACTGTACATAAATTTCAGTTTGAAGAATGGCTTGCTCCTTTGTTTAAATGAAAGGTTTAGGCTAAGGGCTTATGGTGTATGGTAAGTATTTTGAAAAATATCCCTGGTAGTGGGTAACTCCACCGATGCAATAAGCCAATTCAAACTAAATTAAAAGTCTAGATTTAATGAGCAAAGCACTGCCGAGTGATCTCAGGGGAAGAAGAGAAACCAAGCAGAAGGTCTATGGACCAGACCTTAATACCCTGTAGACTCGGTCTTGAGGAGCNCCAGAGGACAAGCTGCTGCTTGGTAGGTTTTCTGAGGGCAGGGTTTGGAATGGGGCCCACGCTGGATATTTCCAACAGTACACACCGGCAGTGCCAACATTTAGTGAAGGTAGAATCAGGAATTCAAGGCATCTTTGACTACATAGAGAATTCAAGGCCAGCCTGCGCTACATGACACTGTCTCAAAACAACAAAAAAATATATATAGTAAATGCAGAAGTTTGAAAAACACTGCTATAATTAATAAGCTACAAATTAGACCCTACAAAAATTGCCAACATTGAAAGAATAAGACTGCAACAAAATTTATACTGTTCTGAGTCAATCTGAATGCTAAAGGTACCACAAGATGTTACCATGGAAGTAAGAATTGATAAAATGCTATGACTAATAGAAAGATGACAACAGCTTTGGCTTTCCCAGTAAACTGTATATATGCAAAACAAGCCTTCATCATTATTCTCTGCAGAAATCAAGGTGTTAGCTTAGACATGGATTTGAAAGGAATTGTCCAACCTCTGAACATACCTCAATGCTCAGAAGTCTTGCCCAGCCTCCTGTCCTATGCAATAGGAGCGATAGTACCCAGAATCCTTGGCAGCAGTGGCACAGGCTGCTGTTCGGAGAAGGAAGGAACACAGTTTTGTCAATGATATCACATAATTTTTACCATGATGCTTAAAGTGAAAACTTTAATAGTATTCTAAAATAACATTTATGTCATTTTCTGATTACAAAAGTAATATTTTGATGGGCAACTAACTCTATCCTACTGTTTGCTGCTCAGATCTCTGAAGCTAAGAATTATAAAGCCTTCCTTCTTATGTCAAATGGGAAGAATGGAAAGTTATAAGGAGAAAAACATTAATAAAACCTGTTACTTGTTAAAATTAATACATCTTGATAAAAGCAAGGGGGCATAAGTTACTACTTCAGCAAAATGCTATTTTGCTATTGTATACAGGAATGAGATTGAACTGTACAAATGTTACTATTTTCTAACTTCAGTAAGAACTCTTATGTAGACATAGACTCATGTCTGCAGCTACATGGGGCTATAGGCACACTGTACTTTAACTATTCTCCTACTGTTGACCTTTAAGATTATTTACCCTTTTGAGTTATGCTAACTAGCATGGTGATGGACATCTTTGAATATGAATCTTGGCCTGCACATCAGATCATTCCCTCTGCATAAGTAACAATAAGCATCAACAGCATAGTTCTGACAGCGTATTTTAATGAGATACCCCTCCTCAGTCTCCCCCTACCTCTAGCTATCCCACACCCATGTATTATTGGTGACCTTCCTTTGTTTGGTGCCTTTAGCAGTTTCTGGCTATGCCTCTAGGCTTCTGTCCTATTTTGTTTTCAAAGATTCTTCTGAGGATTCTGTGTTCAGCCAGTTGTGTCAAGTGTCCTGGCCATCAGATCTGAGCTCCGAATCCGAGCAGCACTCTCCTTGCTGGTGTGTCCTCTTAGCCTCTTGCATTCTATTATAATGCTTTAGAAGCCATTCCCCAGGATCTTTGAAGACTTGATTTGGCTGTTACTTTCCTCTTCTTCTATGCTCCTGTGTTCTCAAAGTATTAAAGTGAGTAAGAAACGGCCTTTCTAACACAAGCCTGCACTTTGTGAACTCTATCTTCTTCCACGGGAAACCCCTTATGCTTAGAGAGGATGGCTTTGTGTGATTCTTTTAGATCAGAGAGGTTCACTGGGAAATGTGGCTGGAATTTGCACTCATTAGCATCCAAGCTATAGTCAAAAACCTTTCTCTATTCTGTGCTTAAGCAGAATAGGCACAGAAAAACCATACCATGGCTAACTTACATGAAGCCAAATTTTAAAGTCTAAAAACATACAGTTCTGAGCATGTCCAAGTGTCTTCATGTAACACTTTGGCACCTTTGACTAAAGATAGTCTGTTTAAGGACGTTTGTTCCAGATTCTTGGGAAGTCCTGTGGGACTGCCACCACTTCCTATTGCCCAGTGCCACAGCAGCAAAAACAATTTTGCCACATGGGCTCCGTGAAATCTTTCTGTCAGGCAGTTAGTGGTGACAATTCTAGGTGATATCGATGTTTCTCCACTCTGCTATTCAGCCTGCATAAAGAGTTCACCCACTCCTCAGTCCCCACCTTCCCACCCTTGTGTGTTAAACACACCTGAGAAGGTTACATGAACTATCCCATGTAATAGAAATGGAGGCTATTTAAAAGGCAACCTTTCTCTTCATTCTATACACTCTATAGCATCCATTTTAATTTAAAAAATAATAATAATGAAACTGACTGAGGATGCACCCGGATGATCAGGGTGATTGTTAAAATATTGAACTGCCTCACTGTCAACTAGTAAATAACTATGCCCCATCCCTAACACCAGACCCCTCTCCAGGAAACCATCCACCCACCAGTATCCGGCAACTAAAGAGTTAACATCCAGCACAGTGGAAGACTCTAGTTCCATAACATAGCATGGCTGGGTCAGGGTTCACTCCAATCTCAGAAGTGATAAATATTTTAATAGCATCCTTAAACATTTCAGCTAATTTTGAAAAAAAAACATAGAATATGTGTTTATCATAGCTTTAGTCTCATTCTCTCATTTATTCTCATTTTCAGTTTTTCAACAGGCATTTATTAGGCTTCTTTCTATTCAGTGATATGCAGAGAGCAGCCATACCTCAAGAAAGATTATAATCGAGGAACAAAATAACCTACAAAATGTTTTAATACTGTGTAATAAATACTCCAGGGGCAGAGTCAGTGTTGTGAGAGCTCAGAGGTGGAAGTTACAGGAACAGCCAAGAGTGAAGATGAAACTTCAGTGCCATGTCTTCATAAGGCACATTCATGGTGGATGGGAAGTGTGGTACTAGGCCTGTACAAGCAAAGTCAACCACCTACGGAACAGTCCAGAAGCCCAGCAGAAGCAGTGACTAGTTGATGAGATTGAGTATAAAAAAGGTGAGAAGTTAGCCAAAGAATGATTTGCCTTTCATACCATACAATTGTGTTTAAGCTAAAGATAAATTGAAGTCAGCCATTTTCATTCCTGGGTATCTCAGAGTAACTGTGGTATCAAGCTATGCTTAAACTTGCCACAATTCTGAAGAAAATTTCATTACCAAGCTGCTCTGAAAGTCTACAGAGATTCCCCAGCCCAGCAGACACGTTGGCTATGAGTAAGGCAATGAGCAGGAAGGAGTCCATAGTCGCTTCCTAGGACAACAGGACAATGGCTAATATATAATGGCAGGGAATTAGTGAATGTTGGATGAATAGACGGATGGATGGGTGGATGGATGGATGGATGGACGGACAGATAGAGGGACAGATGGATGCCTATGAAGTTTGAAGAAGAAAACACTCCTACTACTTCACATCTTTCTCATCTATTGCTTCTTGCATCCTCACCGTATTGGCTCTTCCCTTCTGACTCCTCAGTGTCTGGGGACCTAGAATTACCAATTCGTCCAACTTTACCCCNTCACTTCTGTGATTTTAGCACTAAACCTGCATCCTTGGACACATTCCTCCCCACTGCAGTCCCAGCAAATGGAAATGGCTTCTGAGAATGGGGAAATTCTGAAGACAACAGAACGCTCCAGTCAGTTCAGTGACGGGAAATCATTTGGGGGCTGAGAGGGATGTCCCAAAGCCTCATAAACTCTCATAAGTTTTTCAGATAAACAAGTCAGGAAAAGGCATTCTAAGAAGGAACAGTGTAGGCAAAGGTATGGGAGTAGAGGTCCAGAGAGCAAAATGGAGGAGTTTCCAGTTGTAAGGTTGGACCTCTCAGCACTGAAAGGCAGGTGTCCTCAGGTTCATCTGCAAGTTGAAGCTGCTGAAAAGAAACCCTTTTGCTGCCAGTTTCAGCGAGCTGCACACTTGCTCTTCCTCTCTGATCTGGATAATCAAGAATTCCCAGCACTTCTCACTTATTCCCAAGGGAGAGTGTGGGCCGGAGTCCTTCTTATCTCTTGTTCTCATACTGTTACTGTGAATAAGTAAGAAATTTGAAGTGACTCAGCACTACCACAGGCCGTTCCATGCAGCAAAAGGCTAGTTTATTTTTGATCTACTGCTTACGTATAAACATCTGACTGGAGCATATCACTGTTCCCTGAGGACTCAAGCACTCAGCTGATGAAACACCTGAGTATTGTGGGAATACTGGATTCGTTTCTTCTAGAAACTTCTCTAACTCTGCTCCAAACACATTTTCCCTGAGGAAGTAGAACCTCACCAGCAGAACAACATCCCAGTGGTCCTATTCATACATGGATGCTTGATCAGGGTACTTCAGGCAGCAGTATCCACTCACTGTAGCNTCTTTCCTACCCTGACAATCAAGTAACTTACACTGGTCCTTTCTGAGTTCCTTCCTGTTAATCACCCCACTTGAAGTAACTACTTGTCATCTCCAGTGTTGAACACCCTGGCTTTACATAAGGATTGTGATTCATTCCTTACAAAGTACCACACCCGCCTTAATTCTTAAAAGAGTCACAGTTTTGTTCAGGTGTCACACATCAAAGTGTCCCAGGGGCAGACCACTCCCCCAGCTAACAGCAATCCAACTAAGGATAACATATCATGCCTTTGGAATGTTTATTTGTTACTTTTCTATTGCTGTGATAAAACACCATGACCAAGGCAACTTATAGAAGGATTTGTTTGTCTTACAGTTCCAGAGGGATAAGGGTTTATCATGGCAGGGAAGCATAGCAGCAGTCAGACATGGTGACTAATGCAGCAAGCTAAAGCTGGCATCTTAAACCACAAGCAGAAAGCAGAAAGAGCACACTGGGAATGGCACATTGACACACTTCCTCCAGCAAGGCCATGCCTCCTAAGCCTTCCCAAACAGCACCTCCAGCTGGGAACCATGTGTTCAAATGCCAGCCTCTGGCATTTTTATTGTTTAAACCATTACAAAGTGGTTGGTTCAGGCCCAGTATATAAACTAGTGATAGCCAATGAGATGCAGGAGGACGTCTAGCAGTGTCTCTCTGAATAGAATCGGAAGATGTGGACTGTCCTTTATTCTCAGCTCTCGAGGTATTGCTGGAGCCATCTTGCTGTCAGTCTGAAGATGTATCGAGTGCTGAGACAGCAGAGGAGAGGGAAGAGCAACTGACCAGAACATAAGCCCAATGCTTTTATCCTGAAATAGACTATCCCTAGACACTTAACTGAAGGATGTGGAGAGTTTAAAAGTTCTAGACCTATTTCTTAGAACTAATCTCATTCAGCTAGTTCATTTGTAATCCAAAAAAACCAAGTTTGGATAATCTGCCATGGCAAAACTTTACTCTGATATTCTTAAACAATGTTCATTACTAGTACCAGTAAGATTTTCAAATTAAAAAATATAAGAGGAAAAGGAGAACTAGAAGTGAGTAAAAAGGAAAAACAGAAGAGGTAAAGGTCTTTGCGAGTCCTTCTCTCTCATTAAAAGCAGAACTCCTCACCTGGGATATATTACATAACTGAAAACCTGAGATGAAAGAAATAGCTGGCATGCACAGGAAAGGTGGGTATCAAACAGGACTGAACTAATAAGGGACAGGAATAGTACATAAGGTTATTGTGTGCAGTTGGTCACATGGTACAATTATAGAAACAAAGAAATTGAGCAAAATTATTATAAATACTAACCATTGATACTGTTCATTAACTGTAGACATTGTTTCAGTTACTTGTTGCTGGATAAAATACCTGATGAAAAGCAATCTAAGTAGGGGAAGGTTTGTTTTGGCACACAGTTTGAGAGTTTGCAGTCCACATCATGGCAGAGAAGACACGTGGCAGGAGCAAGAAGCAGCGTACCCAAGTCAGGAAACAGAGAGAAGAACGCTGGTCCTCAGCTCACTTCCCCCTCTTCCCTTTTATTCAGCTTGGGACCCCATTCCATAACATGGGAGTACCAACATTCAGGGTGGGTCTTCCTTCCTAAGTTATGTCATACATCAATATGTGGTCCCTAAATCATTCCAAATCCAGTCATGTTGACAATAAAAATTGACCGTCACAGCTATTAAGGACCAGGACCATAAGATGTCTTTGGGGTGTAAATTGACAGTCTCATGATTGATAAGACAACTCTTCAAGCTACTTTTTCAGTGTGGTTAAGGATTGCTCTGAACCACTTGCACCCAATTATCCAGGGCCTCTTTGAAGATAGTTGGCCAAGGAGAGAAGGAAAGTACTTGAATGTTTCTGGGCTACAGTTTCCTTGCTTGTAATTAGAGATAATATATAATTCAAAGCTCTGTGAAGACAACGGAAAATGTGGTGCATGTCTCAAATTTTAAATTCTATTTCCTTTCTTTTTCCCTTCCTGACATGATTGAAAGGACTATTATTTCCTTAGAATGTATGTGAAGTCTATCTTCTGGTGAATAATTAGCACCTAAGGATCAGGGCCTATTTGATCCTCTTTGGCTGCTGGGCTCAGGCACTTCACAGGATGACCATAGTCGCAGCTGAGTTTCAGCTCAACTCCCGAAGCTCTTCAGAGCCAACTGTTCTCCAAAGATGCCCATTTACAACCTTAGAAGCTATTCATCACAAGACAGTCCAGCCAGTCATGTTCCAGACAAACCAGGGTTACATAATAAGACACTATTTGTGGAAAGAAAGAAAGATTGGTGAGAATGAGATTCATTTAAACAATATATTTTATGTAGATACCATAATAGATATAAAATATTATCAGGTCAATATATAATCAATATGAGACCAAAAGGACTCTTAATTTACTTTGACTTAGAAAATATATCATCCTACACTCCAGATTCTGCACCTAAAATTTTATTATTTTGATATTATTAGGGAGATAATCACCTTAAGTGCTACCCTTCCCAAGTAACATGCTAATTTTTTTATTATTGTTTTATTATGTGTATGGGTGTTTGGCCTGCATGTTTGTGTCTGTACCATGTGCATACAGTGCCCACAAAGGCCATAAGAGGGCATCAGATCCCCAGAGCTGGAGTTACAGATAGTTGTGAGCCATCATGTGGTGCTGGGAATCAAATGAGTCTGGAAACCAAACCTGGATCCTCTGGAAGAGCTTCCCATGCTCTTACCCACTGAGCCATCTAGACACTAATATCTGGATTTTTAACAGGCATTGGAAAGGAAAACTCTCCCTTCCACTGACAATCACACACACACACACACACACACACACACACACACACACACACACACACTTATATATTACATATTAATACATGTGGATGATTGAAGGGAAGAAAATGCAGAGTTCTAGAAAGGCAAGCAACTCAAAGTAATTGGACAAGCATTGAATGGAAAGTGAACTGTGGCAGAAGACACTGTTGAAGAAGCACGTATCCCAGTCACAAAGGGACTGATATGTTCTGCACAGCACCTAGGATTGAGGCTTAGGACTGAGGCAAACCCAGTTAAACATTTTATGCAGGTACATGTCCAGACAGAATTCTCTGTTGATGCAAAGTTAGAAATGACTGTGTGTCTTGTTTGGGCCATCTTAATGTTAATAAAAGTGACATGGGTCACCTCCCTGTATACATTTAAGAACCAGTGAGTGCTCTGCCATCCCCTAATTCACTTCTAGCCAATGACCAAGAATGTTAAGATAGTTCCTGAGTGGGTACCATGAGCAGAGTCTCCTGAAGAGTGACAGTGGCCTTGTTTATCTTCACCACTTTGATTTACAGGCTGTTTTATTGCTGCAATAAAAGCACAGGCTATTCTGACTGGTGTAGCAGGAGAATAGAAGCATTGGATTTATATTTTTTATAGTAATGAATGGTAATACATAGGATGGAGTAGAGGTAGGGGAGAAGTTAATTACAAGCAAGAAAACCAACAGGGAGAGATTGCAGCAGTCTGGGAAAGAGGTGATAAGAGCCTAAGTTAGAACAAGAAGAGTGTAGGTAAAGAAAATGATTTATAGTTGGCAAATGCTTCAACTGCAGACTCAACAAGCCTTGGTGACAAAATGTAGCTTGTAGATGTTTAGCCATCTGTTTCTACGAACAAGTTACCTCCAAAACTCACCAAACTAGAGCAAAAACAAATGTCTTTATCTTGTGGTGTGGAAGGTCTGCCAGTTCAGGCACAGCTTAGCCAGTGGTTCTCACTCAACAGCTTTCATTGCCTGGTCAAGATGCTTAAGGTTTGGCTGGAAGTAAAAGGTCCACCTCCAGGATGGTCCACTCGCATGACTGGTGAGCTGAGGTTTGCTGCTGGAAGAGGATCCCTATGATATAGATCTCCCCGTGTGACTGCTGCAGTGGTTGGCTTTCCCCAGAACAAGTGACCCAAAAGAAAATATGGTAAAGTAGCAAGTCCCCTTATGATCTAGCATTAGATGTCACACACCACCACTTCTCACATTCTCTTTGGTCACTCATACAAACCACATACACTGTAGGAGAAGATGAGATATAATTAAGGACCAGCTTGGGGCCCAACTCCCACAGTAAGATGGGAGAGGAGAGCCTGCCTCTAAGATGTCTGGCTTCGGTGATTCAGTGGCTTCTACATGATCTTTTATGTCAGTGTCTTAGAGAGGAAAGGATGCATAGGGTTTCCCAACTAGAGATCTGGTGCTCCTTAAATTGATCTTTTGATTTTGTTCCTCAAAAATCTTTCTTCCCCATAACTCTAAGGGTACACTCACCTACAAAAAATCTTTCTTAATTCCAATCTTCCTCCCTCCCTCCCTCCTTCTTCCACAGCATTTGTCAACTCTTGACAATGTTTTATATTTTTTGTTTGTTTTTCGAGACAGGGTTTCTCTGTAGCCCTGACTGTTCTGGAACTCACTCTTGAGGCCCAGGCTGGCCTCAAACTCAGAGATCCGCCTGCCTCTGCCTCCTGAGTGCTGGGATTAAAGGTGTGTGCCACCATGCCTGGTGTGTTTTATGTTTTTATTACCACTCCACCCTCACTAGGATTTAAGTTCCATAGAGGCATTTTAATACATAGAAAACTTCCAGTGCCTAGCACATACTAGGGAGGTACCCAACAAATAAATCAGTATTAAATCTTAATGCCAGGAAATATTCCAACAGGATAACTGTCTTTAGCCAAATGAGATCTTAGTGAAGAGACTTTCCAGAAGTGGAAGGAACAGAAATGTCACTATACTACCACAATCAACAGTACTACCACAATCAACATAGCTGCCTTTGACTTGGATGTGTTTACATTAACTCTGCAATCTTTGTTTAAGGCCCCAGATCAACCCACTCATATGCTGAGGAACCAGTGACCCTGAAATGACAAGAGATAATCTGGAAAAACCAAAACTCATTATTACTTGTGGTGGCTTGAATGTAATTGGTCTCCATAATCTCACAGGGAGTAGCACTATTAGGAAGTGTGGCCTTGCTAAAGGAAGTGTCACTGTAGGGGCAGGCTTTGAGGTCTCTTTTGCTTAAGCTTTGCTTGGTGTCACTGTTGATTTCCTGTTGCCTGCAAGATATAGGATTCTCAGCTACTTCTCCAGCACCATGTCTGCCTGCATGCCACCATGCTCCCTGAATGATGATAATGGACTGAACCTCTGAAACTTTAAGCCACCACCACAATTAAATGTTTTCCTTATGAGAGTTGCCATGGTCATGGTGTCTCTTCACAACAATAGAAACCTAACTAAGACACTACTTTAAAGTAAGGGCTCTGGCCATGTTCTGTCAGTATCCACTGAGCCTCTCTTATTCCTATACATCCTGCCAGGAAACTACAGAAGCACACTCAGTCACAAAGCAATAAAGGACACTTCTGTGAGGATCCAACCCTATGGCTTTATTCACTCATTTAGTTGTTGTTCATCTAATTCACACAGCAAACTTTCATTAAGTGGATGCTACAGTCATTTAGTACTAGGCATCTAATCTAAAGTCTTTCTGAAAGAGTGTCTGCTAATGCTTCTGTCCAATCATGATAG
>LZPO01028950.1:1613-12856 GCA_001675575.1 Neotoma lepida
ACTGAGTAAGTTTTGGGTGAGTATCCACCTAAATATATCATTATCTTATCCCCCTCATCATTTGTATGCTATCTTCAATGGTCTAAAGAAGGAGAAGAGTACTGTCATTCTGGCCTCAGTTCCAAGTGTTGTCTTTGATCCTTTTTGGGGTCTGTATTCCTACTTCTGAAGAGTCACCCCTTGTCCTCTCAGCTTCCTACCAGTATGAACTATCTCCCTGTACTGCTGCTTTAAAGAGATGAGTTCTTTTCCTCAAGCAGTTTCTTGATTGGTTGTTATATAGCTCATGGATTCTCAGCTACTTTTTCTCATATGTGACCAACAATTGTAGAGTGCCTACAGGTCAAGAAATCTTCCATAGTCATCACTCTTANATTCTTGTAGTGTTAAACTGGTATGCCTGGTGTGATTTTCTGTAAGAGTTTATCATTTTGTGTGACACACTGAGACATACCTCTCCACACTGTTCATCAGAGTTCATTTATGGTTTTCTTTCCTAAGCGCCACTGGAATCTATATTCTNACTCTCTCTCAACTGTTTTTTCTTCCACTTAAATTCTTCCTCATGTTCAGAAGAATGAAAGTGTNCATAGTCCCCATCTGTACTTCAGAAAATAAATTCATTTTCAACCTTATAATTTTTCAAAGATATATTTGTAAGTCTGAGGAAAAAACATGTGAGTCAGCTCTCCGTTACCATAACAAATACCTGAGATAATCACTGTATAAATGGGATATTTATTTTAGTTCTAGTTTTAGCCGTTTCAAGGCATGGACATTTGGCTTTGTTATGTTAGGCCTNTGATAAAGTACTGTTGGATTCTGGGAATGACTNAGCTCATGGCTGGAAAACAAAGAAGAAGAAAAATAAAGGGCTGAGGCTTAAGTATTCCTTTCAAGGGCACACGCTCGATGATCTGAGAACTTCTCACAAGGGTGTATCTCTTAAAGTTCCACTTCCCACTGGCACTTCTATGAATAAGCATTTAGCACCCATGCCCTATGTGAGACACTCAAATCCACACTATAGCCAAAGCCTGTTTCTCATTNTTCAAAACCCCAAACTTACAAGTAAAGTTAATACTCTTCAAATTTTCCAAATATGCAGGCCTGGGAATGTGACAAAGCTATTAGCACTTGCCATTCAAATGTGAGGACTAGGNGCCAGATCTTCAGAATCCAGGTTAATTCCAGAAAAGCATGAAGGCCTACCTATAATTACAGACTTGGAAAACAAAGACAGGGGAATCCTAAAGCAGGCTTGCAAACAGGAGTAGCTCAACCTTTTAATTCCATGTTTGACTGAGATACCTCTGCTTCATTGAATAAGATGGAAAATCCATGGAGAATGATTCCAGATCTCAACTCTGAGTTTCTGCATACATGGGCATACATGTTCTATGTACACACACATAGAAGATATACTACACACAAAAAATTGATGGACAAAGAAAAATCTGAAGCATAGAATACAATGTTAACAGATTAGATATCTATTTTAAATTATATGCATATAATATTCATATAATATATAAAGATGAATATGGATTTAAGAAACAAAAGCAAGTATCTAATGTTTAGCTGGCTACTTGGGAAGATGAGAGTTATAAATGATTAAGCTTTTTTCTGATTTCTCATTTAAAATATATCTTGTGGATTAATTTATAAATATTATAAATGAATAATTTCTAAGTCTGTTTAAGAAAGCAGATGATCAATGAAGAAAGTCACCATCAGGCAATGCATTTTGCTCTTGGACTTAGTTAAAAAGGTTTTTCCCATCAGTGGAAGATGAAATGTGGAAGCTTTTCACTATGTAAGTATATTGAAGGCATAGAAAGATTTGAGTCACCAGAGCTGAGGAATTTTATANGAATGTATTGTCAGCATGGAAGAGAATTGCATGGTCTTTCCTAAAATTTCTTATATGTTATTCTACTTTTTAAGTGGGTTGAGAGAATNCTTATTTTAAGTGACTTCTTCCTGTGCAATATACTACTACACAGAAATAATGTCATTATTATACAATGTGATGTGCCTTTCCNCTTACAAAATTAACCCAACTATTCTTCTCAGCTTAATACTAGGTGCATATAGGTCAAGGGAGGAAATATGGGGAAAAATAGCTAAAATTAAGGGTCATGTGAGGGGTAGTATGGAAAGCTAATACAGTAGAAGCTTCCTTAAGCATATATATATATATATATGTATATATATATATGTATATGAAGGTGATCTAAATGAAATCACCAAATAATGAGAGTACCAATTGGACATCTTTTGTCACCAAATGAAGCTTCCAGTCCCAGAATTAGGTTACATATCATTGAACTGTTGGCCAAAGTNGTCCCATGAGAACCTGCAAACAATCCAGACTGTTGCCAAGACTATAGGTTGTTCTTCACAAACTAATGGGAAGGCCCCACTTTTGAAGACAACAGCTACACAACTCATTGAACATGGANATGTTGAGCTGGTGCCTACATAGAGCCTTCAGCCATATGTGCTAATGTCTTTGGACAGAAAGGTACTCTTCNTGCTAACAAAGGAGGAATGTAAACACCAACCCAGCCACAAACCCTTTGATCTACAATGGTGTCCTGCCTGCAAGATATGCTAGTTCAATGGTAGCACAACATTTGTGGGAGCAACCACTCAATATCTGTTTGACTTAAGGCCCACTCCACAAGGTGAGACCTGTAATTAACACCACTTGGATGACCAAAANCCTGAGACTAGATAGCTCAGGACATAGGGTAAAACCAAATATTACTATTCTAAAAAAACAAAACAATACAAAAGACCAAAAAACAAAAAACAAACACTCCTAATGACAATCTACTATACTCATAGCTCAGTGCCTTGCTCAGCCATCATCAGATAAGCTTCCTCCTACAGCAGATGGGAACAAATACAGAGACCCACAGCCAGACATTATGCAGAGAGTGAGAAACCTTGGAACANTCAGTGCTAAAAAGGATGTCATCATCAAATCCCTCCCCTCAGGGCTCAGGGAAGAGGAGGAGGAAAGAATATAAGAGTCAGAGGGGTTGAGAGACGTGAAGAACACATGGCCATCTAAATCAACATGTTCAAAGCTCATATGAACTCCTCATAGAGACTGAGGCAGCATGTACTGGGCCTGTATGGGTCTGTGCCAGTTGTGGTCCTAGAGCTGAAAAGAGTAGACACATGCCCCATCCCTAACCCAGATACAATCTCCAATTGATAACAACATGCAAATTAAAATTAAGTTCCCTCTAATAATCTCACTGGGGAAAGAAACTGCTGTTAAGTATAGACTGCATGCCCAACAGTAGATGGCTACTAGAAAATGAACTCAAAGCATCTTTGAAGGTTTATTATCTCATTATGTTGTCAGGACTCTTCCTTATTTTTTTTTAATTTTATGCTAGCACTTTTATTTTTTAATATTAATTTAATTTAACTTATATATTTTTCTTGTCTCTTTATACCCTACAGATCCATTGCATATATATTACAGTTTCCAATTTAGGGTTTTTACAGGGCTCTTTGTTGTGCAGATGAGTGGGTCTCTGTTTCTTATGCCTTCTCCTAGGCTCTTTATCGTCTGTTTGTTTTGTCCAATTCCAGTATGTTAGTTTTGGTTTTATTTTATTTTATTATTATCCCATAGAAGCCTGTTTGTTTTATAATCAGAAACAGAAAGTGGGTGGATCCATGTGTGATGANAGGTAGAGAGCATCTGGAAGGAGCAGAGGGAGGGGAAACTATAATAAGAGAAAAAATAGAATAAAATAAAGTTGCTTTGTGCTTTTCACACAGAATTAACATAAATTAGATATAATTATTTTAACAAGCAGAATTGAGTTTTCACACACTATGCTTTACCATAGTCTATGTTGTAAATATCTTAATGCATATTTAATGTGTAATCATGAAGTTATGTTAATATATGTTAGCCATATGGCTTTTAACTGTGAAGATATGTTCTGATAANTACATAATTATATGGGTTTTTGTCTAGCAAACACTGGAGATTTTGTACCTAGATGATAAAGAGCAATCACTGGACATTTTTTCAGTCAAGAAAGTGAGCACATGTGACTGAGGCTAATACCACTGTACCACCATATACTTCTTATAAAAGGGAAAGGAATCTATAAAATTATGATAATATATACAGAAGCCATTGCTACATTTATTAATCTTATCAAACATTACATACTATGAGTAATTTTGTGTGTTATAGCTTCATGTNACTGGCTCTGTAATCCATCTGTTTATACTAGAATCCACTCAAACACAAATTCTGTAATGAGCTATGTTATGATAAGGTGGCAGCTATGGTATCCCCAGATGAACATCCCCAGTATGGTCTCACAGAACCACTCAGATTTATGAAGTCCATAACTGATCAAACATTGTTATTAAGTTCATGATTATACTTTGAACTTTATCAGATATTGAAAATGAACTACATTGCATATTCTTACTGTCTCTTTCAACAGTTAAGGCTCTATTACTCTACTACCCATTTATAAAGAAAGAAATAATAATGTCTGGCTTAGTCAGTGTTCCATTGCTGTGAAGAGACAAAGCAACTGCTACAAAAGAAAGCATTTAACTGGGGGCTTGCTTAAAGTTTCAGAGGCTTAGTCCATTATCATCATGACAGAGAGTGTGGTAGCAGGTAGATTTTCAGTTTCATGATGTTGTGTTTATTGATTGCTGATCTTAGTGCCTGTGCTATTGGTGTTCTTTTCAGGAAGTTGTCTCCTGTGCCAATGCATTCGAGGCTATCATACTTTCTCTTCTATCAGGTTCAGTGTGTCTGGTTTTATGTTGAGGTCTTTGATCCACTTGGACATGAATTTTGTGCAAGGTGATGAATATGGATCTGTTTGCATTCTTCTACGTGCTGATATCCAATTAGACAAGCATCATTTGCTGAAGATGCTTTCTTTTTTCCATTGTGTATTGCTGGCTCATTTATCAAAAATCATGTGCCCATTGGTCTATGGATTTCTGTCTAGGTCTTCGATTCCATGTGTTTTTTTTGTTACTATAGCTCTGTGATACTGCTTGAAATCAGGGATGGTGATACCTCTATAAGTTCTTTTATTATTCAGGGTTATTTTAGCTATCCTGGGATTTTGCTTTTTCTGTACGAAATTGAGTATTGTCCTTTCAAGGTCTGCAAAGAACTGTGTTGGAATTTGATGGGGATTGCAGACTATGTTGACCCTGTTGATCCATGAGCATGGGTGATCTCTCCTCCCTTTGCTGTCTTCTTCCATTTCTTTCTTCAAAGACTGGAAGTTTTTATCATACAGGTCTTTAGTTTGCTTGGTTGGAGCTACCCCAAGATATTTTATATTGCTTGTGGTTATTGTCAAGAGTGTTGTTTCCTGATTTCTTTCTCAGTTCCTTTGTCATTTGTATATAGGAGAAATATTGATTTTTTAAAATTAATTTGTATCCAGCCACTTCAATGAAGGTGTGTGTCATCTGTAGGAGTTCCCTGCTAAAATTTTTGAGGTTTCATGCATATTACCATATAATCTGCAAATAGGAATACTTTGACTTATTCCTTTCCAATTTTTATCTTCTTGNTCTCCTTCAGTTGTCTTACTGTTCTAGCTAGAACTTCAAGTACTATATTGAAAATATGTGGCAAGAGTAGACAACAACCTTGTCTTGTTCCTGATTTTGGTAGAATTGCTTTGGGTTTTTCCTCATTAAATTTGGTGTTGGCTGTAAATTGCTTTTATTATGTTGAAGTATGTTCCTTGTATCCCTGCTCTTTCCAAGAGTTTTATCATGAAGTAGTGTTGGATTTTGGCAAAACCTTTAACAGCATTCAATGAGATGAACTTTTTTTTCTTTCAGTTTGTTTATATGGTAGATTACATTGACTGATTTTCTTATATTGAATCATTGGTTTATCTCTGGGATGAAGCCTTCTTGGTCATGGTGGATGATCTTTTTGATGGGTTCTTGGATTTATTCTGCCACTATTTTGTTGAATATTTCTGTGTCTTTGTTCATGAGGGAAATTGATTTGAAATTCTTTACCTGTGTTGAATCTTTGCATGGTTTGGGTATCATGGGGACTATGGCCTCATAAAATGAATTTAGGAATGCTCTTTTTTTCTATTTGGTGGAATAATTTGAGAAGTATTTGGTGTTAGCTCTTTTTTGAAAGTCTGCTAGAATTCTGTGCTAAATCTGTATGACCCTGAGACTTTTGTGGTTATGAGACTTAATGACTGCTTCTATTTCTTAGGGGTTATGGCTATATTTAAATTGTTTATCTGATCTTGACTTAACTTTGGTAAAAGATANCTATCAGGATAGTCATCCATTTCTTTTAGATTTTCCAATTTTGTGGAGTACAGATCTTTGAAGTCTCACTTAATGATTCCTGAGATTTCCTCAGTGTTGTTATGTCCCCCTTTTTCATTTCTGACTTTGTTAATTTAGATATTCTCAGTGTCTCTTCAGTAGTTTGGATAAAGATGTGTCTATCTTGTTAATTTTCTCAAAAAACCAACTCTTCATTTCATTGGTTCTTTGTANTGTTCTTTTTGTTTCTTTTTTATTGATTTCAGTCCTGAGTTTGATTACTTCCTGTTGTCTACTCCTCTTGGGTGTGCTTGCTTCTTTTTGTTTTAGAACTTTCAGTTGTGCTGTTAAATTGCTAGTATGAGGTCTCTCCAATTTTTTTAAGAATGCACTTAGTGCTATGAACTTTCCTCTTAGCACCACTTTCAATGTATCCCATGAGTTTCTGTATTTTGTCCATTATTTTTCATTGAACTTTAGGAAGTCTTTAATTTTTTCTTCATTTCTTCCTGGACCCTCTAGTCATTCAGTAGAGTTGTTCAGTTTCCATGGGTTTGTGGGTTTTCTGTTGTTGTTGAAATCCAGCTTTAATCCACTGTGTTCTGATAAGATACAGGGGGGTATTTCAGTTTTATTGTATCTGTTGTTACTTGCTTTGTGACCGATTATGTGGTCATTTTTGAAGAGAGTTCTTTGAGGTGCTGAGAGGAAAGTGTATTCTTTTGTGTTTGGTTAACATTTTATATACATTTTTTAGGTCCATTTGGTTTGTCATGTCTGTTAGCTCCCATATTTCTCTGTTGTTTTTGTTGTTGTTTTGTGTGGATGGCCTGTCTGTTGATGAGAATGGGGTATTGAAGTCTCCCATTATCAGTGTGTAACTTAAACTTTAATAATGTTTCTTTTGAAAAACCAGGTGCCCTTTTGTTTGGGGTATAGATATTAAGAATTGAAATATCATCTTGGAGGATATTTCCTTTGACGGTATTCAAGTATGAAGTGTCCTTCCTCGTCCTTCTTGATTAATTTTGGTTTGAAGCCTATTTTGTTAGATATTAGAATGGCTATACTGGTTTGCTTCTTTGGTCCATTTGCTGGAAAGATCTGTTTCTTACCCTTTACTCTGAAGTAATATATATCTTTGATATTGAGGAGTATTTCTTATATGCAGCAGAAGGATAGGTCCTGTTTTCACATCTATTCTTTTAGTCTGTGTCTTCTTATTTGGGTAATTGAGTCCATTGATACTGAGAGATAGAAATGACCAATGGTGGTTAATTGCTGTTGTGTTGTTGTTGTTGATGATGATGATGATACATATATATATATAATATATATGTATGTATGTATGTATATATGTGTGTGTTGTGTTTGTTGGTGTGTGTGTGTGTGTGTGTGTGTGTGTGTGTGTGTGCATGCACGCTCATGTGCTTTCCTTTTTTGTTTGGCTAGTGTATGATTATTTATTTCCTGTGATGTCATGAGTTTAGTTAAATTCCTAGGGTTAGACTCTTCCTTCTAATACCTTCTGTTTTATAGGGCTGGATTTGTGATAAATATTGTCTAAGTTTGACTTTATCATGGAATATCTTGTTTTCTCCTTCTGTGGTGATTGAATGTTCTGCTGGGCATTGTAGTTTGGGTGCAAATCTGTGGTCTCTTATATAGTCTGCAGGACATCTGTGTAGGCCCTTCTGGCTTTCAGAGTCTCCATTGAGAATTCAGGTAATTCTAATTCTAACACATCTGCCTCTATATGTTACTGTTGTGGGGTAATCTTTTTGTACATTGTAAAGATGTGGCTCTGCCTAAGGTGCCTTCAGATTGATTTAATAAAAAGCTGAACCATCAATATCTAGTCAGGAGAGGATAAGTGGGACTTATGGGCAGAGAGAGGAACTGAGAGGAGGAATCTAGGCATGCAGATTTTGCCAGGAGACTTGGAGCTAGTTGGATGTGCCGTATTGAGCAAAGGTTAAAAAGCCATATGGCAGAATGTAGATTTAAAAATATGGTTTAATTTAAGTTTAATTAATTAAGAGCTAGTTCGAAATTAGCCTAAGCTAAAGGCCAAGCTTTCATAATTAATAAGTCTCCATGTCATCATTTGTGAGCTGGTGGCTCAAAGGAAAGTTCAACTACATATTTGTATCAATATACAAAAATCCATGCCAATGTAAAATATTTAAGACTAGCAGTTACTTTTATAGTTTAAAAGTAGATTCAATAATCTACCCTTTGATCCTATCATTCCTGTATCTCCCCTTTTTTCTTTTCAGAATGAGATCCCTGAATCTAATCGCCTTTGTATAGTTTCCTGCCTGACCATGACCAATAACAACTTGCAACTAACCCCCCCCCAAACAATGACAAACATTCTTAACCTACTGAATGACCAAAAACTACTCATTGTACCTCTTAAGAATGTGAGCATCCAGTACTATAGACTGTTTCCTATTGTCTGGGGTGACAGCATCTTTAGGAGACCATGAGAAAATTGTGATAATGGCCAAGTCCTGGGAGAGCTAGCTGTATTTTTTTTTTAAATTTTGTCTCTGTGTAATAGGAAAGTGTAGAGCTTATCTGAAGTCCTGGCTGGAGTAGTCTATGAAGTTGGACCATCTAGCAGCTTTGAAGTTGTTCTGAGTGTACAATTTTGAAGAAACTGCAACAGAGGCATTCTGAGAGGCTGGATCACCTGGGCTATTTGTTTTCATTGATGTCTGGTCCTTTTTTTTCTGAAAGCACACAAACTTTTAAAGATAACATATATATCTGCATTAACACAAGTGTGGAATGTGTTATGTGCACAAGCCAGCTAAAGCTGATTTTTTGCTCTGTGTTTGAGCAGGTAAAAGGCAACTGTCCACTTTATAAGTTTGCTTAGATTGTATAACCAAACTGCAATATAAATTTNCAGCCATGCCAAATGAAAGGATGGCATATAATAATAAGTTGAGAAGACTCTAGCCTACAAGATTTATCATCCAGTCCTAAAGCTGTTCCCACATGGAGCATATACATTACATAACTTGTAGTTTTTCTTCGTTTCTTCATTTATGTTTGTACCCAAGATTCTCAGGAGGTCTCCCCGATCAAATCTGATCTTCATTATTTTTGAAGAAATACATAGCTTTTTGCTTCCTTTGAATACAAAGGCATAACCTCTTCCTCAATGCAACTTATTTCCTAACTTCCAGTCTGAAGTTAGGACATTCTTAAAATATATAGGTTGGATTAATTTAGCAGTTTTTTTCCTACAATCCAGTGCCTCTCAGGAGTGTTTACACTTTGCTCATCAGTATTCAAAAAACTTAAAGTCAAGAAAGCAACATACAGGATCCAGGTGCCCTATGTATTTCCCATCTTTAAGTTGCTTTTTAAAAAATCACTTTACTTTTTCTTTAAAGACTTTATTGTTTCTAAACTATTTTTTCTATGACTATCTGTACCCATTTTATTTTCTTTAGCACATAAGCACATTTTTAAACATATTGTGCCTGTTTCGACTTGTTTTCAGTCTGAACTTGACTTTTTGTATGCTTGTAGGTATGCACTTGCAGCATTCTATGACCATGGAAGACAAATTTATCTTTTTTTTATTTAAAAAAAATTTCTTTCATTTTACATACCAACCTCGGTTCCCCCTCACTTATTCCCCCACCTCACCCCCATCCCACTTCCTATCTACTCCTCAGAGGGAGCAAGACCTCCCTTGGGTAGTCAACAAAGCCTGGTATATCAAGTTGAGGCAGTGCCTAGACCCTCCCACCACATTAAGGCTGAGCAAGGAATCCTACTATAGGGAATGGGTTCCAAAAGCCAGTTCATGCACCTGGGATAAGTCCTGGAAAAATCTTAAACTGCTAGGCTACCTCTGGTGGCTGGCTCCACTCCTCTCAGTTTACCATCCCAACTGCTCCTAAGCTTGCTAGCTCTAGGAAGCTGCTGAGTCTGTGTTGCACCAGGCATTTCTATCTAGTCTCCAGTAGTGCATAGGCTGCTCAAGTGCCCAGCTCTATTAAAGGGGCTGCACCTCCGTATGCTGCAAACACCAGGCCTGCTTGAGGGACCAAGATTGCCTGGAAGCTGGGTGTGACTATGTGTTCAGAATTTTTTCAGCTTTCTCAGGCTCTGTGTGTATTTATGTTGCTGGATGGTGCATGTCACATACAGTCAAACTTTCCTTTGGACCACCAGCTCACAAATAACAACATGGATACTTATTATTAATTATGAAAGCTTGGTCTTTAGCTTAGGATTATTTCCAACTAGCTCTTATAACTTAATAAACCCATATTTTTTAATTTACATTCAGCCACGTGACTTTTTACCTTTCCTCAGTACGGCATGTCTGAATTGCTCCAAGTCTGCTGGCAAAATCCACGTGCCTAGATTCCTCCTCCCAGTTCCTCTCTCTGCTTGGAAGTCCTGCCTACCCACTCCTGACTACATGTAGGCCATTCAGTTTTGTATTAAGCCAACCAGATGGCACCTTAGGCAGAGACAAATCTTTACAATGTAGAAAAAGATTATCCCACAACATGTTACTTGCCCTTTTTCCTTTGCATCTTTCAGTATTCTTTCTTTGTTCTGAATATTTAGTGTTTTGATTACTATGCGGCAAGGGGAGTTTCTTTTATGGTACAATCTATTTGGTGTTCTGTAAGATTCTTATAGCTTCATTGGCATCTCCTTCTTCAGGTTAGGAAAATTTTCTTCTATAATATTGTTGGAAATATTTTCTGAGCATTTGAGGAGAGAGCAGGTAGTCTACACCCCAGTTGTGGGATAGGATATTGTGGTGATTATATTATGTCCCCCAAAATATTGTGTACCCTAATAAAACTTATTTGGGGTCAGAGAACAGAACAGCCACTAGATTAAACATAGAGGTTAGGCAGTGGTAGCAC
>LZPO01028951.1:0-19053 GCA_001675575.1 Neotoma lepida
GTTAGCAGCAAACACCTGAAGGAGATTCTTTGACTTGTTGAAGTATCTACAAGCCATACATGGCACCCTGAGGTTGCCTCTTTCATGAGTCACTGCCCCTGCTAGGGTGGGGTTTTCAGTGGTGTAGCTACTTTTGAGTCATCCCNACTACTGTAAATAACCCCTCACCCATAGCTCTGTAAGTAACTCCAATACACTTGGGTCACAAAGCTGTACTTTAGTCTAATCATCACTTTGGTCTGTTGTGGGCTCCCTAGATATGTGTGTCAGTGTGTGTCATGTCCCTTTAGAGAAAGTTTCCCATAATAACTATTAATTCTAACACTTAAGGGGAAGGCTGAGATAGATGGATCATAAGTTCAAGGCCAGCCTGGGCTATACAGTGAGACCCTATCATACAAACACATATAAATGTTCCTAGCTATCCTTTCTCTACTTCCTTATTGATACTGATGTCCCCAATTCAACTCACTATGTTTGGAGTTTGACAACTGCATCTAAAATATAGCCCATATCCATTCCTATTTCTCTATAGTCTTCCACAGTCTGTATGGTGTGATACAATCAAGTTTTCATCATAGCCTAACTCACTTCAAATTAAGTTCTTCTCCAAAGAGCAATGGTCAGATGTTCTCTAATTTCCATGTTAAAAACATTAAATGCTTATAGTACCTACACAGAACGTGTCTTCTTATTTGGAAGTCTTGGTTGATTTTGTGAAGAGTTGCCTTATTTTTCTTTGTGGTGANCCTACAGCTCTTACCAGAGTTGACCACACAGGAGAAAGGGAGGAGTGATGGGGAGGGGGATAAAGATGAGATGATAGGGTTTCCCACAATTGAAATTCCCTTTTTTTTTCTTACAAAAAATTTCCCTTTGGCTAACCTGGGTTTGTTTTTCTTAGAACCAGATAACCCTCAACAGAAATAAAATTCACCTTTTGCCTTTCCTTCTCTATATAATTTAAAACTCACATTCAAATTTCAACTTGTATAGTCATCACATTTGAAAAACACTGGTGGATTTCCCACACCAAGCATTCATTTTGCTGAGTTCTTTACAAGTAAGCTGTCTCTTGCCAAATAAAACAAAAATTCCCCAGGTCAATGATATATTTTTAACATTTTACTTGGTAGCAACTACACATTTACAGATAAATTATGGAAATAAAAATAATATGAGAATATCCATGTACTATTTATTCAGATTCTTTCCACTTATCCTATTTGTTCTGTCATTANTATTGTTTAACTATACATCTAACTACTTAGCTATAGCTATGTTTTTTTCTGAAATATATGATCATAAATTAATTGCAGCATGGCCTTTGGCCTGGGACTATTTCAGGTGGTAATTCCTATGAATAAAAATTGTCTGTTATATGACCAAATAGTTTCCAACTTTGACAAATTTAATGTCAGCAACTATTTTTCCTCTAACTTATACTTTGTATTCCAGTTTCATCGCTTTACCAAATAATGTCCTGTACTACATTGTCTCTCCACTACTCCAATAGGGGATACACTTCAANGTCAGACATTGTATTGACTTGTAAACTCTTTTAATGTTTTTATTTTTATTAACGATGGTCACTATATTGTCAAATATATCTCTTGAGCTTGCTCAACCTGCATAACTTAAGTTTTATATTTTTTGACCAATATCTTCCAAATCCTCCCCACACCAACTCTTGATAATAACTGTTCTCCTCTCAGTTTCTATGANTTCAATATTTTAAAATTTCATATGTAAATAATTTTATGTAATATTTTGATGTGTATGTTTACCTTATTTCATTGATTACAACAACTTACATATCTATCCATGGTGCTACAAACAACAACTTTTCCTCCTTTCTTAAAGCTGTATAGTAGTCTGTCATACATATATATGCTGTGTATATATGTATATGTATATATACATATATATGATGTGATATTGATATAGTCTTTACCTATTCATCCATTTGATTTTGTATGTTGGCAGTTGTGAATAATGCTGCAATAAACATAAACATAGGTGTACAGATATTTCTTCATAATGATTTCATTTTCTTTGCAGATACACCCAGGAGTGCTGAATAATGTTAACCCTGTTTCAAGTTTTTGAAGAATGTTCATCCTGTTTTCCATAATGGCTGTACTCGTTTAAATTCCCACCAAGAGTATGCAAGGGATCCCTTTTTCCCATAAGCTCCCCCACTTTTGNCTTCTTTTAATCTGATCACAGTATCAGGNATGGGTTTCATTTGTAGAGAGGGCCCCACCTCCAGTTGGAAAGTGGTTGGTTACTCCCATAACATTTGTGATACTGTTGTACCAATGTATCTTGTCAGGTTGTAGTGAGATACTTTTTGTAGCCCACAAGATTGACAGATGGGTAATTTGTTGATTATTTTTATCCTCTGGTAGCATTCATACAGCCTTCCAGCTCCATGAAAGTTAGCCTGTAGAGATGAAGCTTCCAGGTGAGTACCAGCTTGATTTCTTCATATTGCATGATTAAAGTAAAAGTGTGGCCAGACACTTTAAATAGTATAAATATCTTGTCCCTCACCAAAATGTCTTCTAGTGCTTAGAATCCATCTGATTCAAATTATGCCATTATGGTGCAAAATGATAAATTCCCAACTACAATACTGCCCCAAACTAGCTAGTCAGCTTTTGGTGATTGTTTTAATTTATTTACTTTATGCATATGAGTGTTTTGCTGGGATGTGTGTCTTTGTTCCATGTGTGTCTGTTGTTCACCGAGACAAGAAAGAGTTGTCAGATCCCCAGGAATTAGAGTTGCAGATGGTTGTGAGCTACCATGTGTATCCTAGGAACCAGACNCAGGTCATCTACAAGAGCAAGAAATATTCTTAACTGCTAAACTGTCTCTTCAGCCCCTACTTTTGGAGTTCTAATTGCTAAGAGCCTCATTTCCCTTCTCTTTATTCATTTATGATATGAATTTATGAGTTCCCTTTACCTGCTGTTTTGTTGTTTCTTATGTTTATTATTGCACTTAATTATATTTGTGCTCAGATTGCTTGAAATTTGGCTAGTGATAGCCTGCCTGCTCAAGTAAGAACTTGAGCCCTCATAATAAGAAATTACGTACATACTCACATTTATGTATGTANGCACACTGTGCATGTTGGGGGGAGGAGGTTCTTACTTTATGCTCTAATAAAAATGTCTCTGTGCCCATCCTTGTATGGAACACAGAAAGCCCTAAATGAGACAAGTCCTAAGTGTGTAGCTGACATGAGCCAGCTAAGCCAGAGTCCCCAGAGCTTAAGATCTGGGGAGGAATAGCAAAGCCTTCCCCTTGGGGTAAAGTTCAGAAGCATGGTAAAACCTTCCTTGGGGGACCAAGTTTGTTGAGTGTTGACAATGTGTGCACCATAGCTTTCAGGATCCCTGGCCTGGATGTTTATGGTCTGAAGACTGCTACCTGCAGGTATCGTTCCTACCTAGATTAGCTAAACCTGCTTCCTTGATCCAGACATATGCCGTAAACCCTGCCTCCTTGTTTATCTGTATACAGTAACCCCACCTCTCTTTCCAACTCTCTGTAATAAACATGCTGAACTTCCAGGGTGCTGTGGTTTCTCCAGCTCAGACCACCTGATCCCAGCTTTATGCCTGCGTATATGTCTGTGTGTGTCTTCTCTTCATTGCCTTACTACCTTGGTCAGGTCTGTCCCTGGAGCCCTGGTGGATGTAGCAANCTGAAATCAACCATCTTTCTTGATAACATTTTTAAACTGGAGTACTATGCATTGGATTTCTTAAGATGGAACACATTTATATCTACTTGATCCATTATCAAAATATTTTAGGATAATGCCTAAAGACAAAACAAAGACATTTCAGTGGAAAATTCTTCTAATGGCCCATTTCCCCTCTGTTCTTTGGATAGGAAGACAGAGTGCAATGAGGGTTGAATTCTGCTCATTGGAAATCAATGTATTATTATCCTAATCTTCTGAGAGTCAGTGCTTGGCAGGTTTCCCCAAACTTTAATATGAGTTACAATGCTGGTGATCAGCTAATCCAATAAATTGCTCAGTTCTTCCAGTTCACTTAGACCAAATATGATCCTTCTTTTAAAAAAATGCAAGCTTGTTGGAATCCATTTCTTCATCTACAAGTATAATGATTTTGACTAATTTTANACAAAAATATTGCCATGTGTGGGCCCCATAAATCTGCCTAGTTTTGTTACTTGCCATTCTCCCCAGCTGCTCTGAACTTAGCAGAAATTTTCCAAGTCAAAAAATAAGCTGTTATGTGCTGTAATTTCCTCTTTGAGGCATTTTTTAAAATTTTGTCATTATATTTCTTACATTTCAAAATATATTAAACACATCTGACTCAGTGCCCAGGAAACAATTGTTTCCACTTTCAGCAATGGAATTGAAAATGTAGGGCTTGAGTGTTAGAATTTCATTTTTGCTTAGATTTTACATAACAAGTGTTAGTATCTCATCTAATTATATTTATCAAATTACTTCTCTTTGAGACTAAAAGATTCATGAAAATTCAAACAAATTAAAAAACAAAGAACATTATCTTTTCCTGTCCCACACATAGTCTATGCTGAATGAANTCAGCTACACTTTNAGTGATACATAGTTAAGCTGATGTGATGGNCTTAGTCACTATGAGTCAGGCTCACTCAACTTCATACAATATAGTAACTAAGAAACANAGAACAGAATGCCAATGGCTAAATGCTTTAAGTAGAATATGTTTGTGTGTGAACTTTACCATAGGCCAGGCTATTGTTTGCATAAAACCCAGAAGAGATAAAACATAAAAAGTAAGATTTCTTATATAGCTAATAACTGCAGTGAAATGTTAGTTCCCATGCCCTGAAATCAACCTTTCCATGTGCATAGTTCAATAGGTTTTAGTATATTTACAGACTTGTTCATTGAGCCCCATCATCTAATTATAAATATTTTATTTACCCCCAGAAGAAAGCCACAGACATNGGCACTCACTTCTTTTTTGCCCTTGTTGCCTCAACTCCATCCACCATGAATGACTTGTCTGTGTGTATTTGTCTATTCTGAAGAGTTCATATGAATGGAATTAGAGAGTACATGGATCTTCTCGCCTAGCCAAATGTTTTCAACTCTTGATGCTGTGGCATGCTTCATTATTTTATGGCCAATATTTTTGTGTTTACATACAGCATAAATTTATTTCTCCATTCATCAGCCAATAGAACATTGGATTGTTTCAAGCTTTTTATTATAATGCTATGGATACTCATGTACAGGTATTTCTATGGATACACATTTTCACCTTTCAACTCCTTGAGAGTAGAGTTAGTAGGTCATATGGTAATTCAANGTTTAACTATTTTTGACAAGCTTTTAGCCAAAGCAAGTGCTCCGTTTTATAGTCTCTCCATGCAGATATGAACATCTGATTTCTCCNTGGTCATATCAACTCACTTTATCAGCTGTCATTTTCATTATATCCATTCTAATATATGTAAATGGTAGTTCATTTGACTTAGATTCTCATTGCTCTAATGATGAATGAGGTTGAAAATCTTGTAATGTTATGTATTGATCATGTGCGTATTGGGGTTTTTATTGAAAATAGATTCTTCTCTCATACAATACTTCCCAAGCACAGTTTACCCTCTCTCCACTCCTCCTAGCTCCTTCCTACCTCCCGTTTCCCCCAAATCCTCTCCTCCTTTCCCCTTCAGAAAAGAGCAGGCCTCCAAGAGACAATAACAAAACACAACAAAACAAGATACAATAAGACAGTGCAAAAGCCCTCAGAGTGAGGCTGAACATGTCAACTCAATAAGAAGAAAAGGAGTCCCAAGAGCATGCAAAAGAGTCAGAAGCACACTCCCTCCCACTGTTCGGAGTCCCACAAAAATACCAAGCTAATAGCCATAACATATGCACAAAGGCCCTTGTGAAGACTAAAGGGATATCTATTCAAGCTGTTGCTGATTTTCAATAGAGTTATCCTTTTTATTGACTTGAAAGAGTGCTTGAATATTTTGGATACAGATCCATTATATGACTCATGAATGTTTTCTTTCCATCAGTGAGTTGTCTTTTGACTGATGGATGTACTGTGAAGCAGTGAAGTTCTTAATTTTAAAGAAGCCAAACTAATTATTTAATTAATCAATTAATTTTGTTATGTTTTGGGTACTACAACTGAGAAACTGTGTTCTGAAACACTTTCTTTCTTTTTTTATATAGTTAATAAGAAGAGTTGAGCACTGAGGAGATGGGCTTGTTCAGGAAAGCATTTGTCTTGCAATTACAAGGACCTGATTTCCATCCTGAAACCCCATATTGTTAAAAGTCAGGTATGGTGACACACTAGAAATTCAAGCTCTGGGTGGGAGGAGACAGGTGGATTTCTGGAACTCTCTGACCAACCACCTTAGCCTACTTGGTGAGTTTCAGGCTAGTGAGAGACCCTGGTTTGTTTTTTTTTTTAATGAATGTTACCTTAAAATCAACACTTGAATCTATTGTCTGTGGCCTACACACACATACACACGTGTGTATCTGTACATACACAAAGATAAAAAGCATTAAATAATTTTACCTCTCAAATTTTTCTTTTTACCCATTTTGAGTTAATTTTTGCATCTGGTATAGGAAAGGAATCAAGTTTCCCTGTTTAGCATGTACCCAATACCAGTGCTTAAGGGAAAAAAATAATTTTTGAGACAGAATCTCACTATAAAACCCCAGCTAACCTGGTATTCGCTGTCCAACAAGCCAGCCCCAAACTCATAGAGATCCTCCTGCCTCTGCCCCTGCACCTGCACCTGCCCCTGCCCCTGCACCTGCACCTGCCCCTGCCCCTGCCTCTGCCTCCCACATTCTAGGATTAAAGATATGCACCACCACACCCAACAAGGAGACTATCCTTTTACTGTCGATCTTCATACCTTGAGTTCCTTCTCAAGACCATGCTCTGGCTCTTTCTCAGTGGCTGGTTTTAATAAAGCAAGCCTCTCTGTTGTGGGTTTCCCTAGAGAGGCAAAGAGTTTAGAACAAAGGGCTTTAGTCTATCAACCACAGGAAGATCTAGATTCTGGCAGTAACCTATGACTGGGCTTAGGGAAGCATGCTGTCCCAGTTGAGCCTTGAGGTGGCCACAGCATGACAGATTATTTTACTGTAGCTTATGAAAACCCTGAGCTGGAGAGTAAAGATAAACTCTTCCCAGACTCCTGATACACACACATACAAAACAAATGTGCTTACATTATACCACTAAAAGTGGAGATGATTCATGGTTGGTGTTTATATAGTGTGTGTGTGTGTGTGTGTGTGTGTGTGTGTGAACATTGGATATCTTCTTCAATTGCTCTTCACTTTTTTCTCTTCCTTCCTTTCTTTTTTTTCTTTCTTTCTTTCTCTCTTTCTTTCTTCCTTCTTTTCTTTTCTTTCTGAGTCTGGAGCTCTCCATTTAAGGTAAGCTGGCTGGCCAGCAAGTTCCTAGGCTCTGCCTGTCCCTATGCCTCCAGATGTGCGCCACTACACCTGGCTTTCCTGTGGCTGCTAGAAATCTGAACTCAGGTTCTTCTGGCCACGTGGCAAGTACTTTATCCACTGAGCCATCTCCCTAGTTCTAGGGAAGATTTATTATTTGAAAATTGGTAGGCAATACATGCTATAACTTAGGGTCTGTTTTTTTCTATTGTTCTTTATTCTATGCTGCAGTTCTTCAATGCATGGAAAATAATGTCAAAAGCAAACAAAATTATTACCAAAGGCTGGGTTTTCAAATCCTTTCTTGCAGCATTGTCTTTCCATGCCCTCATGACTGTTCAATTATTGGAATGGTCCAGTTCTACTCAACACCCCTTGGTCTCATTTCCAGTGCTTCATCTGGAAGTTCGGTGTCTTACCACTAAATTGTACCTTCTCATTCACAAACTCCTCCAATTTCCTGGTGTTAACCAAAGCCAGAGTGTTTCAAACCCACATCAATGTCTTATTGAATGGAAGAAACTCCTGCTCTCATCCCCCTCCCCACCAGCATCCTGCTCTGTGTGGATGCCATTTCCTAGTGACGGGATCTTTGGCCAATTGTTTAAGCCCTCAAAGCCTCAATATCTTAATTTCTTAAATGGAAATAATACCTGCCTCAGGATTGCTGGAAAACTGTTGAAATGCTCCAGAGAAAAGTGCCTGGCTTTTCTTCATTCAACACCGTTTTCCACTACTAAACCAGTGTTACTCTCAACATGACCCAGCCAGGGACATGCCAGTAAGGGCAGAAAAAAAAATATATCTGGAAGACCTAGCTGGAAGGAGCCCAAGATGTTCTCCTAGCATGTAAATTTGAGGGTGTTTGATCAAAGTGGCTAGAATATAAGACTGGATATGTAATATTTTTTGAATTATGGGTATTTTATTTAGCAGGTTGCATCACTCCAGCAAAGGACTGAGGGAAGGAAAGGGATACAAGTATGGCAGTACGCAAGTTAGAAGCCTAGAATATACAAGGGTGAAGGTCCAACCTTGTAGAATGGCCTGGGTTTCCCTAGGAAATGGTAGAGGAAGAAATAAAGAGGTGGACATGTATGAACATGATTCAAAGGATAAATTATTTACATCCAGAAGATCCACCAGAAATGCACATTCCAAGAAAAGCTCAAATGCACAAACACCATCCCTCCAGGGCATCAGGAGTGCCCTGAATTTAGGAATGCTTTTGAGAGATAGTTGGGGGGGAGATATGGGAGGAGTTAGAGGTAGAAGATCAACAGCCATCAAAGGAGGTGTGTAGACTAGGGATGATAGGAAGTGAGGAATGGCTTGGTGCCATTAAAAACAAAAAGGTGGCACTGTGTGGATAACTATATATACATGCTCCATGAGACTGAGACTTCGATCTACAATTGTAGGAAGGAGAGTTCATGAATCTGGGTTCAGCCTGTCATTAAAAAACAAAACTGCAAAAATCTTGTACTTCGCTAATTCTCAAGTAATTCACCACTCTGGTTACTCCATTGCATCTGCAGGGTTGTGAAAGTCATAAATATTGGCAGAGCAAAATTTTGGCTCCACAAACACAAACTTAAAGGGTGTCTTTCAGTTAGAAGTATGTCATGTAACTGTGTCTTTAATCAGCCTTGGTTGGGCATCTGTTTAAGCAGCAAGTAACAAAAACTCTGGGTGGAAAATTTTTCTCTATAACTACAGTATAATCAATATCTACAAATGCTTTGGCAGTTATGTGTCTATAATCTTGACATATTGGCTTGACATTTCGTATCTCAGCAACGTGGATGCCTGCTTCGAATGCTTTCATCAACACAGAATCCCAGATGACAAACTCTTCATCTAATCCATAGGTCCCATGACATCATGGAACCAGAATGGGGTTTACAGTATAATTCCTAACTGCATTCTAAATACTCATTCTTTGTACCACAGATAAGCATAGTTCTCCTTCAACAAAAGAACGTCTTTTTGCAACAAATGGAGACCATTACAGGTATCCACAACTGGCCAAAATGCAGAGAACAACAAACCTTGGGGTACTCAATCCAAATTAATACATCTGAAGTACAACCCCTATACTTAAGGCTCAGAGAGCATTATAAAAGAGGGGGTAGAAAGATGGTAAGATCCAAAGGACCAGGAAGTCTACTGCAGGTTAGTGTCTTCTATATATGACAGGGAACCTGTACCCAGAAAATCTCAAAAATAGATCACTTAAAGAAGACCAACATGATGACAATATAACAGGCTAACACAGATGAGGGGAATTTCACAAGACCCCAGCCCTAGAGGAAGAGCTTCAGGCAATGAACAGCTGCTGAGAGAAGAGGAATGGATCTTCTCTAAGGACAAGCTCCCTGATTATACATAATAATAATTGAAGAAGTCATGAATTGAAGAGGGGGAGGGTATGAGAGAGTTTGAGGTAGGAAGGGAGGGGTGGAGTGAAGTACTATTCATGTATGAAATTCCCAGACAAATTTAAAATATTTTATTTTTTAAATAAATAAATAATAAATAATTTAAATAAATAAAAGCTGTTGCTCCACAACAGCTTTGAATGTCCACTCTGCCACTTGACAGTCTCACTCCAGGCGTATTTGTTATCTTGTATCATTTCAATGTGCTCACTTGTAAATAGGACATGTATAAAAGTTTATTCTAAGAAATACATGAAATAATATCAGGGGGCAGCTGGTTAACAAAAGCCGGCTCCAGTAGAGTGCTTCTTGTCCATCTCCATGCTCCAGAGAGCTTGGGGTTTACAGTACTGAGCATGGAGGAATCGGACCAGCTAAGGCCAAACGGGACAGCCCAGCTTTCAATCTCCTTCCATTTATTTTATCAGAAAAGCCCAGAGGGCAGAAAACAACTCCCTTACATAAATTCTCTTCCTAAAAGTTCATCCTATTTATATATTTTGACTTGTGAGATCACTTAATATGAGGTACACCCACTTAAGCAGATATTCATATCAATAGTAAAGTCCTGTTGTTTGTTGGTACAATTCTGGGCAGTCCTCAAAGTGTATTCATCTTTAATAACTGAATTTCATACCCAGCTCTCCATTCCCCCTTCCCCAGATTCTGGCAAACACAATTCTGTATACTGTTCATAGGATTTTGGACAAGCATTAAAAATAACCTATGAAATACCTGAATTTTCATTTCTGGAGAATGTTTTGATCCACTTAGAGGGCTGTTGATACGCCTTTTCCCTGCTTGGCCAACTATAGTCCTATACATCTCGCCGTCAGCACCTGTCTTGGCCTTCCTCTCTCTTCAGTCTAAAACAGTGCTTTCTTACCATCTATGCCACTGTCAATTCAGACCAATAAATACTAGTGAAAAATCTGTTTATAATAATGTATGGCACAACTTCGATCTGTTTATCCATGTAATGATAAATAGCCTCATGAGTAAGTCATAGGTGGAAGCAAGTCACTTTGGGCCTATGATTCTATGTCTTAAGTTACAATATTATAACATAAGTGATTATAGAGACAGAGCATAATGCTTAGGATGAGATCTCTGTGTGTGTGTGTGTGTGTGTGTGTGTGTGTGTGTGTTTATTGTTGGAGGCATGTGTGCACATGACTTTGAGGGTGCCTGTAGTCATATGGCCAGAGGATGACAGCAGGTGACCTGTTCTGTTACCCTCCACTTTGTCCTCCTGAGGATGTGTTTCTGACTGAACCTAGAACTTGCCATTTTTCATACAGTTTGGTGGCCAGGAAACTCCTAGTGATGGTCCCTTCTCTGTCCCAGTGCTGTGATCACAGGTACACACAGTCACACCCAGGTTTTATGTGGATGCTAGAGATCTGGACTCGGGTGCTGATGGTCAAGCAGCAAGAGCTCCTGATGACCTTCTCTGCAGCCTCATCTTCGTCAGCACTTAAGAAGGTGCTTTAAAGAAAGATGTGTCTTGGGGCTGGAGAGACGGCTCAGCAGTTAAGAGCACTGGCTGCTCTTCCAGAGGACCCATATGGCAGCTCACAATGACCTGTAACCAGTTACAGGGTCTGACCCCCTTCCCCTGACCTCCACCGGAACTGCACACACATGGTGTGTAGACATACATGCAGGCAAAACACCCATACACATAAAATAAAAATAAATAAATCTTAGAAAGTTGCTTCTTAAATAAGGGTAACTGATAAATGGCATTTTATGAAAAATGCAGAAAAATTGCAAATGTATAAACTAGTCAATCTCAATAGGTAGCAACTTCTCCCTCCAACATTTAACAATGACTAGAGACAACTTTGTGATGAGAAGGATGCTGTGTTGCTAGTAACTCCCACCAAGGGACCAGGCTACTAGGAAACAGCCAACAGTGCACAGGATAGTCCTTACTATGGTTCCCATGCGGCTTATTTCTACCAAGGCTCATTTGGAAATTTGATGACCAATATGGCTTTGTTAGGAAGTGGAGATTTTAAAGGGATTAATGTCCTTCCCACATACTTGCTTTATCCTTGTGGAGATGGATTATGTCTTATGAGAACAGTTTGGTATAAACTAAGTCAATACCTTGCTCCCTTTCTGTCTCCTACAGGTGCCACATGACATTCCCACAACACTCTCATGTTCTCTCATGTGTTGTAATCTGCTATGCTGTGGCACAGGATGAGCCCCTACTAGCCACCAGCAGATCCTGAATCTCTACCTTTCAGAGATATGAGCCTAAATCTATTTTTCTTTCATAAACTGTCCAGCTTCAGATACTCTGTTATAGCAACAGAAAACGTATTGACAGCCCCCATAGCAAAATTAACGTGGCTTAAATGTCAATAATGGCAATGTGAAGAAGTCCTGGTCAGTTTCTGCGCTGCCTGGTTTGAAGGGGATAAGGCCTGTTCACATTCAAGGTTGTGGGCATAGAATTCATCCCAGAGGATAGAGATGCTGGGACTATGCAGACGCTTTCATACAGAGTGATACTGGGGAACTATAAAAGTTGAGTCTTCCTGCCTCTGTCTTCTCCTTATACCCAAGGTCTGTTCCCCTGGGAGAACAGCAAAATTCATTCCAGAAAGTGCTTTGGAGAAGATGCAGAAACTGTGTTCTCACGTAGTAACCTTTAGGGAAGGTAGGTGAGTGCATGGTGAGTGAAGAATGTAGAGGTTGTTATGACAGAAATGACCAGTGTATAACAACTGCTATGACGTCGCTCCCCCAAAAACTATCACATAGCTCTCAGAAAAAACAATCACTTTATATCTGCTACCTTGGCAGAGATAAAGAAATGTCCATGTTCTAGTTTGAATCAGAGCTTTACTCCAGCCAGAACTTTGAAAATTCTGAAAACTAACACACATTCAAATACACTTCATCAGAAATATTTTAAATATGAAATTTCATTAAACTAAGTAAAGAGAATATTTCTAAATATGACCTGTTTGAGAACATCTTTGCTAAAAGAGTATTATTGTGTCATCAACAGTTGATTCTGCCCCTCACCAAGTTATGCAACTTAGATATATATGAGAAGATTTTGTCAACTCGTTAGCACTTGAAAGACACTGGGGTGTAGGTTTTTATGAAAATCCTTTCATGTATAATGAAGCTGGAAAGGCTTTTTCTTTTTCAACAGAGTCTCATTGTGTAGCCCAGGCTGGCCTCAGACTCCCAAAAGTCCACCTGCCTGTTTCCTAAAATACTGAGATTAAAGGTGTGCACCACCACACTGATCAGGAAGGCTTTCCTGACATGCTCTGTACTAGATTATTTAAGCGAAAGAACCTACCAAGACATCCAATCGCACAGTCTTTAATCGTGGACCAAATCTTAATAGTCCTCGGAGCACTCATATTCTAGAGGATCAATAAAAATGTTATAAATGTGCAAAAGTCTTTGATCAGTGCTCAAAGCAAGACAGCCGCTGACAAGCTGCTTTGACCGTGAAAAGCAGAGTCCTCACTTGGACCCACAGAGTGACNAAGAGCAGGAGAAGAGCCTGATGTTTCTGCCACCATCCTGTGTCTGCAGGTCAGTTGCAAGCAAACAGATAAATTATTGCGCTTTAGATTTATTTTATTGTTTTTAATTATGAGTATGTGCCTGGGCTTGTGCATTGAGTGCTGGTAGCCCTGAAAGTCAGGAGCCCCCACCCCGCCCCCGAAGCTTCGGATCCCCTGGAGCTGGAGTTAAGGGCAGTTGTGAGCCACTGGACATGGGCACTACAGCATTGGCTTAATATTTGATGAACTACCTCATCATCTAGCCAAACTACCAAAGGTCCTCACGTCTCTAGAACATTGAAGACTAAACACACAAAAACTTAGCTATGGAGTTCTTGCTGCATGCTGCTCTGGACCCAGAAAAACAGCCGTAAGTGAGAGCGTTGTCCACCACTTGATCTGTCCATTCTTTGAGAATTTCACGTTCGTATACAATGTATTTTGATTACATCCACTCCCCACCCCACTCTTCCAACATCTTCCAGACATCCTATGTGTCCCGTTCCCACTTCATATTCTCCCTCTTTATCTTTAACCCATTGAGTACAGCTAGAGCCTGGTTGTGGGACGCACTCACTGGAGCATGCGTAACCTAAGAGAAACTAAACCCCTAAGAAAATTGACTCTGCCTCCCCCAGGGACCATCACCTGCCAATAGTTCTCAGATATGGGTGGTGGTGGCTGGGAACCACTCCCTCATTCATGCTGGAATGTTTGCTGGTTTGTTCTAGTGTGGGTCTTATACAGGCAGTCCCAGCTTCTGTGAGTTCATGTTGAGTCCAACAGCCAGATTACTATTACAGCAGAAAACTATGCTTCACAAAGTCCGTCTCAATCCCCACTACTTTTTACTGCATTCTACTGTATTTTCTCCTCTGTGAACTTACTCTGGTCATTTTTAATTAGAGAAGCTGAAACCCATTCCTTTTGTAGGAGCAAAGCTGGACTCCTCAACCTTGTGTTTCTCTCATGGAGTTGCCCCTTAACCACACACTACCAGGTTGGAACAAGTATCTATGATTGTCCACACAGGCTAGGTGAGGAAGGAAAATGATGTACCTATGAAGCAAAGAAATTCCCTCTAGCAAACTTCTTTGCTGTTGGGGATCAGGGAAGGGTAAAATAGCCCTGGAAAGATGTAGATTAACTTGGGTTGGCCAGTGCTACAACAAAGACCCTAGAGCTTCTGATATTAATGAATGACTATAAGTTTGTGACCCCTGCCCCATCTGCCAGCATATAAGTCTGTTTCAGCCTGGAGTTAATTAGGATCAACATTTTATTGGCCAATATATCTAAAAAAAAAAAATACAACATCAACAGAGTGCTACCTTTTGCTTATGTGATACTCCTTCATGGCTGCGGATGACATTGTTGCCTGGCTGTCATTGGGATCTGGTCCTATTTAACCCATATACATGGGGGAATGGCAAAACAAAGAAATTACTCTAGCCAGGTCTAGATTGTTGGATGCGATGGCTAAACTTGGTTGTCAACTTGACAAGATCTGTAATGAAATAAAATGTAAATCAATGGGCACTCCTGTGAAGTACTTTCTTAATTAGATTATTTGAAGCAGGAAACCCCACCCTAAATGTGGGNGTGTCTCCTGGTAGCAGCACTGATAAAAGGACATGGAAGAAGGAAAATTTCCTTCTTGCCTGCTTGCTGTCACTACTGCTGACAAGTTCATCTAGCCTGTCCCTGCTGCATTTCTTTACTGATATTAAAATCACCTTCTTTAGCCTTTCAACATAGACTGAAGACCAATAGCTCTCCAGGAATCATCCAGGCCTTCAGCACTAGATTGGGACAGCTGAGACATCCAGCTTTGTGGACTGGACGCAACTCCTGGATTCTCAGCTTCTTTGGTGTGAGACACCATCTGAACTACCCAGACCAGATGGTATAAGAATATCAAGTAAATCCCCTTTATATATTAACCAGTCAGTTCTGTTCCTTAAAAGAACCCGGACTAATACACTGGGCAGATGAGTTTTTGGAGTTACTTGTAGGAGCATAAGAGGTTACTTAGAGTAGCAGAGATAATCAATGGGCAGCTGTACATCTCTCCTTTCAACCAATGTTAGCTGGGGAAGGGAGAAACCTGATGAGACTCTTCATCTTCATTAACCTTCATCTCTACTTCCACAAGGGAATGCTAATGGCCATGCCCAACATTGTAAGGGTCTTGTGGGAGTGACCAATCATTTTTCTGACTCAAGATGGCAATGCAGAAGTCTAACCTAAAGGAAATAACTCTACAACAGCTATGCTCCATATCTTTCAGGATGCTTGGAAATTAACATGCTGAACTTCTCATTTTGATGTGGTGTGACTGTTACTAGGGAGAATAAGGTTCCCTTTGGGGGTTTTTTAGTCTCATTCAATGAAAGAATTTAGAAACAGACTCAAAGAAAATTCAAGGACAACTTTATTAAAATTTACGAGAAAAACTACAGAGCAGCAAGCTTCAAATCTCAGTGTCTTCCCACAATGGGAAGATAGAAAAAAAGAAAGAGAGACAGCCATGCCTTTTGGGTTGGGTTCCAACACGTCCAGCAAGCAACGACATGGCAGAGGAGGGTAGAAGCTTCAGAGAAAAAGAGTGAAAAAGCCCAGAATGTCAGGAAAACATGTTCAGATTTTGAAAAGAGGGATAGAAAAAAATAATAATAAAACCTTAAAGAAGAGGAAAAAGACTATAAGAGCTAGAGGTAGCCAGATCACTGCAGCAGAACTATTTTCTGGTCATGCTGGGGACATTGCACACATGAAATCACAGCAGCTGTGGTTGCCAGCACAAGATCAAGCCAGACAAAATTCCAGAATGGACTGGGGAGGGATCATAAAGTCCCGCCTCTGGCTGAACAGCTGTTGGCAGTTGATGGCTGCTAGAAAAGGTTTGAGTCAGTTTATTTAGGATGTGGCCCCTGGTAGGCTGTCTTGTTCCAGCTGATGGCCCTGCACCCATGCACATACTGGCAGCACTAAGTGAATTCCATAGGTCAAAAAAGGATGACATGAACTTGGGAGGGGAAAGTGGTAAGAAGGGTATCAGAGACATTGGAAAGCAGGGGGCTAGAGGAGTAGATTTGATCAAAACCCATTATAGCCATTATCAACAATAAAAAAATATTTTTTACACTGTTAATGAAAAGAAAAAGTTGAAATTTTCTGAGTAAATGATGAACCAGCCTACCTCCATCTTAGGCTTGAAAGCCATCTTATAGTAAAGACAAACTAAGTTCATTCCTGTTTATGAATAAATCTGTTTCTCAAGGACTGGGTTATGTCCCACCTGTAACCTTAACTACAAATGGTTCTGTATTGCCTGTTTCAGAAAATGGCAGCTATGTCTTTATTTCAAAAATTGTTATGACTGTCTTTTAACCCTACATTTGTTTCAAAAGGTTGTTATGACTACCTTGTTATGCTGCTCCTGTAACCCCTCCTAATTGCCTACCATTTGGAAACTCCCTTCCCCTGAGCTTTAAAAACCTTTATCTTACACATGTCCAAAGCTGACCTCTGGAACCCTGTCTTAAGGGGAGGCAGTCATGTACATGAATTTAAAAGACTTGTTATAATTGATTGCTTGCTTCAATTAATTTCTCCATGATGATTTGGGCCTGTGGTCTTTCTCCTCAAATCTTTAGGATAAACATAACCAGGTAATCAGGCAGACTGATAGGAGCTGCATGGCAGTAGCTAATCTCTAAAAAGCCAAAGGATAAGGGGAATAACTTCATGACCTTTTATGGGTTATTTACATAGTATCTGCCTCTTCTAAGTTCATAGAAGGCTCAGGCTATCTCAAGAGAATGCTCCCTTGATTAAATGAAATCCAGTGGGCTATAGGATTCAGATCTTCCCTTTATTGACACCCCTCATATGTTAATCTTTTAATCCCCACCTCCACTCTGTCCAATATTTTGCCCTAGTATTATTTGAAATAGTTGGTATTAATTAAATCTATACATAATTACTGTTTGATATGCCTGTCCATAAACAGATTTCATACACATTCACAAAGTGGAACTTTTTTTTTCTTTTAGTGGCATCCCGACTTAAGTGTACCTGTCTTCCATAATAGATTTAAAATCTCTTCCAGGCTGAGGCTGATTCTGTGGGTGATGACTTGAGCNNAAGACATGGCTGGAAATTGCTCCTTCTAGTCAACCTGTCTGACGGATGTGGCCCACACCACTGTTGCCTGTGCTGCAGGTTGTCAGGGCTGGTTTGACATTCCTGTGTTCTCAGCTATAATTTTGGTCTTTCCACCAAGGCAATTTTATTTCCTGACAGGCACTACAGTTTATGAAAGCCAATGCTATTGGGAAAATATTCCAAATGCACAGGTTATGTGGTTGGTGGAAAATAGACATTAATGGAAAAGGGACTAAACCCAAAGTCTCTTCCGAGTGCTATTTTGGAACTTCTGGTTTTCCTGTGGAATTCCAAGTCAGTAGTGATTGCAAAACCAAAAAGACCAAGCAGAATATTAGAATTGCAAAGGACCAGGAGTCATCTACTTAGCAAATAGGTAAGCCTACATTGTACTTTATGGGTTTTTACCTTTAAGTCAGAAGACATGAGTAATGTTGGACAGTATGGGAGTGATGGATTTGAATTTCTGTATTTTTCCTTTGTTTCAAATCAGCATCCCTGTGTCTATGACCGGACCCCTTAGAAAGATAGCCTTTGGACACAGGACATGTTCAGACATGTAGAGGCTGCTCTTATGCAGCCTGTGGCTGCCAGCGCCACCTAGCTTCTACATTTCTCCAATTCAACCATTTTAGAAAATGTTCTATGANCCCTCATCAGAGTTCAGCACCCACTTCACAGGTTCTGAATGATGGAGGCTGGGAGAGAATCAGAGCAGCCAAACTTCACCAAACAGTTGTCAAAGGGAAAGGCATGTTCTCTGATTCTGTGCATGTTTAGGTAGGATTGACACTATTTCTCAATGCACTCCCTGCCTATCTTTGTTAGACAAATCTTCTCATTGGAAGCAATTGGATAATATGCAGAGAAGTGGCTCTAAATAAAGATGAATTCTGGAAGAATCTTTATAAGGCTCACACTACAAGACTACTACTCCCCCTGAGGGAGATTAAAATGTCATTTTTAGTTTGCCACTTGTCTCAGGATTATTTTGAGCTACAAACAATTGAGAAACAAATCCCTCCTCTTCCCCATTTTCCTAATTGCAGAGCATAAATATTCTCCTTTATGAATATGTCTCCCTCACACATACCAGGAAGTTGAAACAAGCCTATCATAGAGACAAGAGACACCCTTCATAACCCTAAATATTAGTCCACTACTAGCTTTTTCTAGTTTCATTTGCCCACAACCAACCATAGTTCAAAACATTAAATGGAAGAGTTCACACATAATCAATTCATAACTTTCAACTTTGTCTGTGTTAGCCTTCACTCACCGTGATAAAAATCACTACGATAACTTAGAAGGGAATGTTATATTGTCTGTGATTTCAGAAGTTTAGGTCTATAGTTAGCTGTTTCCATTGTTTCTGGGTCTATGGCAAGACATATCATCAAGGCAGGGAAAAAAA
>LZPO01028954.1:0-14695 GCA_001675575.1 Neotoma lepida
GGGATTATTCCACGCCAACTTTTCCCAACATGTCACTAAGTACCCTAGTCTATGGCAAGCTTGATGAGAAAACAATGGCAATAAACAACAAAAAACCCAAAGAACCTTTTATCAGTGCAATGTTATCTCAACCTGATGAAAAGAGACAGTCTAATGAAAGGATTGGGGAATTGGAAGACATTATTTAATCACATGGGAAAACATATCTAATAGGTGACAGATTCTGAAAAGGTTCAGAGAAGTCAGTGTTGGTGTTCATCAGTTAGGCAGGCCTGGGTATAGGGGCAGGAGACAGAAGCCATTCCAAGTGGGTGAAGCAGTAAGAACAAAGGTATGGAGATAATTGGGAGGTTGCCAGTGTTTGCCATCACATAGAAAACTAGAAATGTTTCACTAAGATTTTCTTCATGTTTGTATTATCATGAACATTTACATTTCTACTTATTCACTCATGGATTAGTTTAGCCAGGCACCAACTATTTCTGGAACATCTGGTCTTATCCAGGGCCTCCTGTGTCTTGGGAATATAGCAATAAAGAGGATACCTATCTTGGCTCTCAAACCTGCAGTCAGCAATAGGCCATTGTAATATATACTGGCTATGGTTCTGTAGGAATTAACAGCACACTCACAGTAGTAGGGAGAGGTAGGGAGTCCACACCTGTAGGCGAATCAAAAGGCTTCCTCAGGAAGTCACATCTAATTTGTGGCCTGAAGGTTGGATAGAAAAAGGTTCTAGAGATGCATGGGACTTTGAGAGAACTGCAGTGTGAATGATATGTGTGGAGGGCTGACTGACCGAGGAGGGACAAGCACGAGGGGCCAGATAAGGAACAGACACAGCACAAGCAAAGGAAAACAGACTTTGTCTAAGGGTCCATGATAGCCACCCATTAAGTATTAAAATTATATAATAAGGGTCTGGTGAGATACCCGCTGGAAGAGTTTGAAGAATAAGACACCAATAGATGCACTATAGCTTCATCATGCTCACGATAAGTGATAGTGAGAATGAGAGAAGGCAGCGCAACAAAAGTAGGCATTTTGTTAGGTTCCAGAAAGTGGAAGAATGACCAGGGAAAATACTGAGGAGCTCAGAGCAGGAATCTAGAATAGAGACTCAGGATTTTCATAGTTAGGGAGCTTAGGAAGAAAACACAGTCGTGGGGAAAACTAGGGCTCAGTTTTCAATCTGTAGAGTTTGAGAGTCTTGATACAATGCAAATGGGGCTCTTTATAGATAGATGTTAGAAGAATTTGGGGTGCTGATAATAGACTTGGTGTTTCTACTAAGAAACATTCAGCTTACTACACTACTGTGCTTAGTCATTACCGCTCTCCTCTCTCCTCGCCTTATTAGAAACTTTTACTTCATTAAAAGGAGTTTTATGCAAAGTTTTGAAAATGGCTAAAATGTGTATTTTCCAGGCAATATGAGCCACAGGTTTTATGAGGTCTTCAACAGGTTCCCTTGACTCTCTCTAAAAGGAAAAAAAGAGAGTAAAGATGGTGGAGTGTCTGTTCTAGCTCCCTGTCTCTTTTCTTTGTATTTTCTCATGAATCAGTTTTCATAGTTTGGTCTATAAACTCTCTATTTTCCCTCTTCCTCATTGCTTGTTTTGTAGTACAGATCCTTACCTACTTATGGTTTCAATTGTTCTTATTAGAATATCCCAACTTCCCAACACACGTATCTATACATTTGCCCTAAATTAACTGTAGGAGTCCCCCTCCTTGGAGTAGCAGGAAATCTCTCTCTGTCTCTCTGTCTCTGTCTGTGTCTCTCTCTACTAATCCCCAGCTTACTTTGTTGACCTTTGCAATTCAGTTATGGAAATCTCTGACTCAGTTTAAAGTTCCTTATTCTTTACTAAGTTAGAGGTTGTTAGGTTCTGGGAGCTGGATGCAAAGAAGTAGGGTCTGACCCATTCCCTCTCTCTATCTTTCTTGTCTCAGGCAATTGTGTTGTGGATAGGAGCATTGGGAGGATCAGTGTGGGTAGAAGAAACCAGCTCATGCAACTGCAGCTTGTTCAAGGTGGCAAGCTTAAAGTCCCTACCCCTCCTTCATCTGATACTTTACCTGGCCTAATCTCCAGGTGTAGAAACCAGCCCCTAGTTAGATACTGTGGTGTTGTAGGTGATGTTTGAAGCCTGTGTACATCATGGGGGGCTTTAGTACCCACCCTTCACTTCTGGTAGATATCCCTCTGTGTCTAGCCCAATATTACTGTCTGTTCTGTATTGGAAACCTGGGCTAAATCTGTAATGGAAACTTAGAATACTTCCTCTTTTCTCAATATGTGTAAAAATGAGAAAGGAGGCAATCTTCCCAAATTGTGACTCACCTATTTACTCGTCTCAGGATCCAATATCTAAGATACTTTGTGCATCGTCCTGGGATGTGGTGCCTCCAGGTATAGCAAAGGCTCACCATAGTTTCCTTTTCCTTTTAGATTTTAGGAATGATCACTGGGGGATACCTGGCTTAGTTGGACAGGGAGAAAGAAGCCACATGGGGAGTAGATGAAGAGGGTAAATACGGATAATCTCAGATCTCTCTTCTTTATGCCTTCTGGCAGATGATCTATGATTCTTTTGAAATGTCCCATTGTGAGCAAATCCTGTGTCAGGGATGGTCACACCATAGTTTCAGGCTTTGAGTGATCTCTTCTTGCTGACTGGCATGGGGGCGCATGTCTTATACTACTATCTCTTAATTGGTACATGAGATGCAATTTCTTGTCTTATCCTNTATATCCTTCCTGAATATCTTCCCTCCAGTGACTCTACAAGGTCAAATCAAATATCCTCAGGCTAGATTCCAAGGTCACTAAAATCTGACATTTTTAATCTTAGTAGCATGGGTTCCAAGAATAAAGTAGCCAACCATTCCCTAAGTCTTGCTCTAACACATTTCCATGCCACAACACATTTACCTGTCACATCCTCTCTTTATTTTCATCCAATCTCTTGCATTTGTTCTTTAGGTCAACCTCATATGTCATCTTCTTTGTAGTCCTCAATAATTCTCCTAATACCCTCTGTTCCCTGAGCAGCCTTATTTTTTCTAACTGGTTCTGAGAATTTGTGACGAATCCTCTGTTCATCCTATGGTCATTGTAAGTCTAGCAAGGCACTTTGAAATCAGCAAGTGTTCAGCAATGTAGTTCAACTGAAGTGGTGGGTAAGTGAAATTAGATCATGGCAGGAGATTTAAATGACCTTAAACACTAGCTTAGTTGGAATTTATTTAAGATTTGGACAAAGAGGCACACAAAGGTCATCCAGATTTGCCATCTATAGGATGCTTCCAGTGTGGTAGTTCATAAACATATTCACCATAGCAAAGCACATTTCTGGAACAGAGCCTTTCAGATGGAGATTGCCTGCAGACAAGCTACCCTTGACTGTCAATGTCAGAGTAACACACTAAAACACAAGCTTTGGACCTAAAGAAAAGCCACGTGTTATGACATGGAGTCTAAAAGAAGATCAAATGTGGGGATCCCCAGATATGAGCACATGCCTGATGCAGTGTTCTTATCAGGCAGAGGACCAGTTTTGGTTGTCCAGTGGTGAATCAGGAAACTGGAGCCAAATCCTGCTGGGGTAACAGAGTCCATATGGACACCAACAGGCACTTGAACATCCTACATTGCATAGCCATGTGGCCAGAGGCACCAGGCATCTGAGCATCTGTACTTCAACAAACTTCATCTTCAAAGGTGGCTGTAGGGAGAGAGCTTCAAAAAGGATTCAGGAATCTCTGGGTAACACTCAAATCCACCTACACTAAAAAAGTCCTGTGTGAATGAACAGAGGCTTAGCTGTTCTTTAAACAGCTCATTTGGCATGCCTGGACCTTATAAACAATGAAATGCCCATAGATGCATGGCATTCCAAAAGCGTTTGGAAAATCATCTTGACACATCTAAATTTAATTTGGTTTGCTAATTTTCAAGAGCCAGGTCTAATAATACCAGCCACATGGGCCTCAACCTCCCCTAATATCTCTCTCCTTTCTCAAACAGTTCACAGACCTGCATTTTCAGATGACCAAATACTCAGACAACCCACTGATACCTATAAGTCACATGCATAGGCTGATCATGCATCTTTACCAAACCTGAGGTCATAAACACTACCTTCTCATGCTCTCATGCTCCACAGCCTATGCTGAACCACGCAGCTGTTTTGGGTCACTATCTGCCCTACCAGCTACACTCTAGGTAGAACAGCTGTGGTCACAACCTAGGCCAAGACTTGCTGCCAAGAGAGGGATGGAGCTAGCCTAGGGAGCAGCTTTTGAATGTAGCTTAGGAATGTGGGTGGATCCAAGGAGAAGGGGCACAGCTAATGCCACTTTTTCAAGAAGGTGGGAACCCCCTTCCTCCCCAGAAAGATGAGTGAAGGCAGCTGCATGCTGCTGCTGGAGGGAAAATAAGCTGGTAGAGCTTAGCTTCAGGAGAAGCAGCTGCTGTGGTCTGAAGGGCAAAACCAGGTCACTGGGCTCTGCTCCAGTGCCTGTGCAGCATGGTAGGAGGAGAACACTGGTCAGGAGGAGTTGGCAGTTTTCTGATTCATTGTATTTGAGAACCAGTGTGTGATCACACGGTTTCACCTTTTCCAGAATGCGTGGATATTATCTTTAGGGATGCTATTTCAAGCTTCTGGCTAGTAGGGAAAGCTGAATATTGTTGGCACTTAATGAACACATCCAATGTCCTTGTCTTTACCTTGAGAGCTTATGCTCTTATTGTTCTTGAGTGGTCAGTCCCCCAAGTAATCNCAGAGCCTCATCTAGACCACTTCACCCTATTTCCAGTACACTCTTCTTTTTCTGGCCAGTCCAAAGAATCTCAATGGGGCCATGAACCTTCACTTTGTTGGAATGCATTTGATATTTGAGAGTCAACGAATGAGGCTTCAGCAAGATTTGATCCTGGCCATTAAATACCAACTTCAGACACAAGATAATCTGTCTTTAACATAGGGGTCATGTTTAATAAATTATTAAAGAAAGGACTCCACTGGTCATTAGATTTTAGTATATTGAGTTTTCTGGCTTTTAGTTATAGTTAAAAACTCTTGTTAAATATATTATTACCTAACAATACATAATAAGGCATGAGCAATGGGTTTCATTGTCACAGTTTTATACATGCATCAGGTGTACTTTGAACATACACTGCCTGCCCTGCCCGCCTTCTCTTTTCCTTGTCTTTATACTCCTCTACATGACCAATGTCCTTCCATAGTTCTTCTGACTCTCAGCCAGGCCTTCACTAAGAGCTTCAGTCCAGACAGCCTGCTATCACCAGCAGGGCCACTGTGACTGGGCCAGTGGTTCCAGGAAGACCAGGCTTCCTGATAAAAACNAAAAGATGCTAAGTGCCTTTGTCTTTGACAAATATCACAAAAACTTTGAACCCATGGTACCTTTTCCTTCTTGTTGTCTTGTACCTCAGCAGTCATGGTTGCTGTCCTTGGCTCAGCAATGGAATTTGGCCATTCTTTGAATTCGCTCCTTCTTGGCCATCTTGTCAGCAACAGCTGCCTTCTCAGCTTGACTTCAATCTCCATGCATACTATGGATAAATCCATAAGCTGAATGCACCTGTGCTTGGCAGCTGGAAATTATAATCTCTCACTGTGTGATGCACTTATTGGGCAGGGAGTAGGCAACAGAGCTTTAAAATTAATATTTGAATTGAAAAGTTACTCTTGCAAGATTCACTCCCATCAAAATTCTTCTCCCAGCACGGTGTTTGGATAACAGCATCTAAACTAAGAATTTATACTAAAGTATAAAGGACTGCTAAGTGGTCAGTCAAATTTATGGTTCTTGAAGCAATGATTTTGGAGAAAGAGGGCTGTTCATTTGGATTTCCAGTCTCTGAAAAATCTGTCCTGATACATCTGTAATACTCTGATAGGGGTATTTTTATTCTTTCCTTCCTCCAGATGAAAGCAACTGCTCTAAAGGCTGAGGTTACAATAACCCTATGTAGAAACTTCAATTTTCTTTGAGGCTTGAATTTAGGAATTAGGTCTCCCATGGTAGCCATCCTTATGGAATCACTAACTTTTCAGTGTATTACCTGGCCAGCAAACAGGGTAAAGCTGGCTCCTCCCTTCCACAGACTCTGCAGGATCCCTGTAGTTGGCTTTGTTCAGACTCATTACAGGTACCAGATGTCATAGGAAATATTTCCAATGGCAATTTTCTTTTTCATATAAACTTTATAAGCAAAGAATATGAAGAACAGTTGTACGCTCTTTTTAATTAATGCATTATGATTAAGACAATTTTGGTATCTTATGCACACTTCATTTATCATCTCAATGCCCTGAGATGATGGTCTTTTGTCATGTATTATGGTTAAAGAAACAGGGATTAGATCTTGTGTTACTTTTCTCACTGATGTGACAAAAGGCCTGACAAAGGCAGCTGAGGAGAGAAAGGGTTCATGGTGGCAGCCCATCATGGTGGCAAGAGTATGAGGCAACCAGTCCCATTGTATCTGCAGTCAGAAAGCAGCAAGAGGTAAACTCATTTCCCTTTTGTATTTGATTTGGGACCCCAACACATGGAATGGTGCTGCACACACTTAGGGTGAGTGTTCCCACCTCAATTCACAAAATCTAAAAACTCATTCATAGATATGCCCACAGGCTCATTTACTAGACACTTCTAGACTCTGTGACGGTGACAATTAATATTAACCACCAGTCCACCTCTTGTCAACCTGGCAAACAAATGTATTAACTGTAAACCAACAGCTTCCAACTGTTGTTCTCATAGGTTCATAGCTATCTCATCATACAAAAATGTAACTTCAAAAGACCCATAGTCTGTAACAATACCAGCACTGCTCTAAAGTGTAGCCTCTTTTGAGACGCAGTGGTCTCTTAATAGTGAGCCCCTATAACATTCAAAACAAAGTTACTCGTGTCTGGAATACAATGCTGTATAGAAAACATTGCCATTCCAAAATGGAAGGCTGGGACATAGTAAGAAAAAATTGGACCAAAGCAAGACCCAGCAGGAAAAATGTCCATTCCTGAAGTTCCACATCTAGCATCTGGAACTTGTGATAGAATAGTCTTGGTTCCAAAGGCTTGAAACCAAGCCTTATGTACCACCATCCCCATTTCTGCTACTTGCAGCATATACAGCTCTTTTTTGGGCTGATTCCATCCCATGCATGGAGTTTTTCTTGGTGGATGTCCCATAGTTCTGGCATCTCTATCATCATGGCCTCTCCATTGCAACTCAGGCTTCATTGTCACAGGTTAATGCAATAGCTCCCCAGAATTTCCTTTCATGGAATCTGTTTTAGTTAGTTTGCTTTCTATTACTGTGATCAACACCATAACCAAAAGCAATGTAGGGAAGAAAGGGCTTATTTTATCTTTATACTTTTATAGCATAGTCAACCAGTGGGTGAAGTCATAGCAGAAACTCAAGGCAGGCACCTGCAGGCAGAGACCGTGAGGAAATGCCTCTTACAGGTTTGTTCCTCATGATGTGGTCAGTCTGATTTCTTATACAATCCAGAATCTCTTGGTCAGGGTTGACAGTGCTCACAGTGAACTGGGCCCTCCCACATCAATCATTAAACAAGAAAATTTCTCATTAGACTTGCCTACAGACAAATCTGATGGAGACATTTTTCTCAATTGAGGTTTCCTTTTCCTAGATTGAGGGGGCCTCTGCAGGTGTCATGGCAGGCAGTGAAACAATGTGCAAAGAGGTGAGAATGAAAACTCGGTTGATACTGACTTCTTTAACCTGGATGAAACTTTAGGGAGTCTGATGCCAGGTGGTTTATTGCCAATATGTTTAAACATAATATAATTTGGACAAATGTTTCCTGGTGTAATATAATCCTCAATGCACAAGGAGGCAATAATTACATTGAAACTGAATTCAGGATACATGCCATTTCTTCCACAAAGATGGGTTCTGGAGACAGGCTACCTTTATTAACTTAAGGGTTTAAGGTAGGATCTGGCCTGGTCTTGGTCATATAGATAGCATAGANGTCATTTGGGTTATTAGCCATCTCTTGGTCCTGGTTGTGGGAGCTTGGGGAAGCCTTTGGCTATACAAATAATGTAAGGGTCACTTACACTATTAGGTATTTCCAGTCCTTGTTGTGGAAGCTTGAGGGAGCCCCTGGATATACAGGTGATATAAGGGTCATTTAGATTACTAGTCACCTCTGGTCCTGGTTGTAGAAGCTTGATATGGCCTGACTCAGCACAGATCACTANACTGTTAATCACTTCCAATTCCCAGCCTTCTGGAAAAACAAATTATATGTCCTTCCCTTTGAAAGGAAAATCTTGGGTGCTTAACATTCCTGGTTTCCCTGGAGATCTACGGGTACAAGAACTTTGCTGCTCCCAGCAGTAGAAGACCCCAGATTGTGTCAAGTTGACAAAAAACTAACCAGCACAGAATCTAATTCTACCACATATTGCTTGGTCTCAGTAGCCTTCCGGGTTCTTGGCACCAGCCTCTATGATCTTCTCACTTTTCTATCTATCATAACTGTAAAAACAGTACTATGTCACTGACATAGATGTCACTGACAACTTCTGCTGACAGCTCAATATGTACCCTGCCCCTTTGGACTACGCATGCTGCACCAGTCAATGTGTGCCATCTTGGCAGAACCTAAGTGTCAGTTTTTGAACAGGGAACCCCTAAAGTGGCATTTTCACAAGACAGAGCCTTTGATGACTAGGGTCTTGCTCTCAGGGCACCGTTTCTGTTGCACCGGTATGGAAAAAGAGGCGGCTTCTCTTTAATTATGCTAATTGCTTCTACTCTACCCCCCCCCATTTCCTTGCCAAATAGGATGGTTTTCATACCTCCTCGCTCTGCTGTTGCCCTGTTTCACTGTAGACTTGGGTGAGAGTAGTAAGCAGTAGCCATGCCACAGCTTGAATAATAGTCATTCCATCTTGAGATTTTCATTAGCCCACACAAATCAGTCCATTACCTTTGAATTCAGCATCATCAAGGACACAGGCAGAATGTAGCTATAGTCTCTGTCAGAATGTAACATAAATAGCTTCTAGTCAGGTTCCTGATGGAGTCCTTGTTCTATGAAATTCCATGAGAAATTCCATGAGCCAGACCTCTACTCTTTGTATTTCTCTCAACAGTCTGCTCTTCCAGACTGCCACCAGAATGGCCCGTTAAGCTCTGCTTATATCATTCTAGCACTTTTCTAGCCTGAAATTCTAAACTCTGCAATCTTCATCCCACAAACCAGTTCCAATGGCCTAAAAACCACATGGCCAGGTTTATTGCAGCNACAAGCCCACTCTTGGGGTTTACTTTCTTCAACAATTACTCTCCCCACTAATGCACCAAAATACATAATAACAACAACTTAGGGAGTAAGGCTTTATTTTGGCTCACAGTTTGAGGGGACATCCATTATGGGAGGGATGTCATAGCAATCAGAGCCTGAGGCAACTGGTCACACTGTATGCACAGCTCAGAGAGATGAATGCTGGTTGGTGGTCAAGTTCTTTTTTTTTATTATTTTTATTTATTCTGGGCTTGTATGCAATAGTGCTAATTATATTTACGATGGGTTTTCCATGTCCAGTAACTCAGAGTAGAAACTCCCTCACAGGCAATCCAGAGGTTTGTCTGCTAGGTGATTGTAGATCCTGTCGAGTTGATAATCAATATTTGCTATCATAGACATGCCAAATAATTAGCTTGACATNGTGTAGACAACAAGTGACTATTTAGAGTTCATGTCAAAACTCTCCTAATTCCAAATTCTGTGTTCCTTCCACTGTCTGACNAGGGACAATCTGATGGGATAAATAAACATTAATACTTTTCTTCCCCATAAGTTGAAGCCATGTTCATGACTAATGGAAACCGTGCTCCTCCTCCCAACTTTCCTCACATTATATGANAAGGAACCTTGAGATTCCCAGGACCCACCAGCTAATTTAACTCAGCTTAGCTTTTTCTTGTTGGTCATCAAGTAAGTGAGAGCAACAAGTTAATAAACCATTACTAGCACATCTGTAGATACGTGTATGTGTGTGGATTTTCTTTATGTATGTTTTGACACCCTAAAATCCCTTTCTAGCTGGGGAACCCTGTCCTAGGCCTAGGAGTGAGGCTAGCTAGTTTTTTAAGATAATCTGGGTTCAGAAGCAGTCTGCCTTTGATATGCAAATGAACCATTCTAAAGCCACACCTCCCTCATGAAGCCCCTGCCCTCTAGAAGGCAATGAGCCCAGGACCAGGAGCAGCCTACCCAGGAAGCACCACTATAGTTTAGAGCCAGTACAGAGTATGCTAAAGCACTCACCTAAGCTGTTGACACCCTTGACCCCCTTTCCCATGGAAACTCCAGAATAGGCTCTGGTGGAGACTCTCTTCCCCATGTGGTCCTACATGGTGTATTATGCTCTCTCTAGCAGCTGTGAGAACAGTGAGCTTTTTTTTTTTTTTTCTGCCTGAGCTTCTCCTCTGCCCCTCTGTGTCTGCACCTGACTGAACATCCCATCCAAGAGCGCAGAGTAGTTTCCCACAGAACTGAACGTATAATTTGTGCATGTCTCTGTGGCAGCAGAGCTGATTATTTGGCAGGCAGCGTGTGAGTCGAGCCTGAGAAGTTAAGAGTCAATGCACCCTTTGCTCCTTGCTTGTGGGCAGAACACGAATGCAGGACATGCAGCTGGGAGAAACTCTAAACTTTTGATTCCCAAATTGTGAATTTGCGAGGCTTTAGAATAACTGCTGTGACGGCTGGTACTTAGTGGCAGCTGATATCATCTGCCAATTTTGCATATATTCCTCTTCATTTGTGAAGCCTCCCCACAGATGTTGTGTCCCTTGTGATCACACCTGCGAGCCTAAAACCAGCTTTTTTTTTTTAATGGAATAGCAGATGTTTAGAAATTGGAACAGTTATACAATTGGACAGGAAAAAGAAGGAACCAAATTTGTTCCACCTACTACTTTATCTGCACAAATGCCAAAAAAGCAACTCCCCTTTTTTACTAAAGAACAAAAGATGAGCAGCCCTAGCCTGTTCACATACAGAAACAGAGATGTAGAGGGGAGCTTTGACACTGTCTTTCCATAAATGATGATGGTTTGAATTCCAGACCCAAGATTCAAATCACCTTCAATGTACTGTCGCAAGATATTCCCACCTCACCAGCGAGAAGTAAAGGAATGCTCTTCAGTCCTATGAAGGTACCACATTTGCTGATGCAAAAATGTGTCACTGTGATAGGAAAGTTAATTAAGCAATAAGACACGACATGACGTGAATTATTGTGTAATAACTCATGCCTTTCATGCATCAAGACGCAAACCTGAAGGCCAAGTAGCCCTCCAGCATCTGAGCTTGAATTATGCTATAATAACTCAAGCCCTGAAGTTTTCCAGTGAAGTGGGAGTTGGGGTGAGGCAGGAATGAAAACCAAGGACAAACATTGATGCTTTGCAAGTAAGAGAGAAGGAGAAGAATTCTATTCAAATTTGCATACACTGCTCTTCAAACATTATAGCAAGGATCTGAGGAAGAAAGACACTAGTGTTCCTTAATCTTTTTTTATAGCTTTGAGATCAGCAGACTTCCACTCCAGAGCTGGCTAAAGGACAAGCTTTGCGAGAAGTATGAGCCTACGGAAGTCCGGAAGCTCAGTGGGCTCTCTGTGACATAAAGGGAAAAGTCTGACTTATTTGTGTCTTCAGATATTTCATNTACTGACCTTGATTCTGGGAAAATGCATGTGCTGCTCTTGTGAGAAACTGTGGTCCAGTAACATGTCTCCAGTCTGTGAAAACACCGNTTCTATAGTTGTGCNACTCACTGAATGGAGGTGAGTAGTCAGCTTCAGAACTGATCCAACAAAGAAGTCCTGTTCCCCAGGCTTGAATTTGACCCAAAGAACCAAAGACTGTATGAACTGTTTAGAAGCCACAGCTTAAAGAGTTAAACAGAATGAGCCCATTTGGAATCCCATTCCAAAAGAGGGAGCAAAATTAGGTCCACTGAGAGATTTCCTTGCTCGCTGGTCTTCCCTTTCATGAGCATATTGATTTAATGAATGATGATGTACCTAACAAGTCCCAATTAGTGGATATGGTCCTGTTAATCTCACAGCTGGATAGCTTGACAGCCAATCAGATTGCTCTTTGTTAAAATCCAATTTAACAAAAGCATATCTATGAAGGCGGCGGCAGCACTTTCCTCCATCCCAATGTGGGCATGTGGGGCTGATTGAGATTGACAAGAGTGTGCCCTGGCCAGCCCCACTCATCTCAAGCTTCAGGCAGAGCAGCCTCTTTGCTTCCCTCTCACTCCCCCCGCCCCGCCCCAGTACCTTCAGCCTCAGCCTGTATGAGAGAAGCAGTTCAGCAAATCTGCCACTTCAGATCGTCAAGTTTGCTGGTAAAATTCCAAAATTCAGAGTCAGACCATGCCTCCCTGCGTACGACTAACATATGGTATTAGCAAATTTTACCCAATACTGTATGAAGGGAAGCACTCCAGAATGTGTTTGTTATTCTTACAGTTACTCTGTTGCCTTCCATGGTGGCACTGATATTACTCCTCTTTGGTCCTATCTGAAATGCATATTTTAACATTAATTTCTCTTCCCAAATGGAAGATAGAATTCTTAAATTCATGATAGAATTCTTACTTGATTTGATGAGTTGCTGTCCGGTCTCTTCAGTGAACAGGTGGGGATTTTGTGCTTTTCCCATTCAGCTTATGAATATGTATTCTATATTTGACTAACAAGTGTTCCAGAGGGACAATGTGTTGATCAACAAAGACAGTCTACAATGGAAGGCATCAAGCTTTCTGTCAAAGGCCAAGTGATAAACNAATTGGGTTTTGAGTCCTATTGTGACTGTGCTGTTTTGTTGTAAAAACAGCCATATACAACATGTGAAAGGGCAAGTCGGGCTGTTAGGATAAAACTGTACAAGTAGGCAGCAGGCTGCCTTTGGCTCAATGGCAGTCATTTTATAATCCATGGTGTTAAGGTAGACAGATACAATTTCGTCCCCTCTTAAGATCTCCAGAGCTGACAGGTAGTGAGGTCAGGACACAGGAAGAACTTCAGAGCATAGAAGGGATCAAGAACTTGGGGTTGGATAGACAGGGGCTTGGGGCTGCTTTCAGGTCATTTGTGTGTCTCTGGGGAAGTTATTGCCTTCTCAGAGCTGTACTTTCCCCATGTTTAAAAGAGCAATTGCATTTAGCAAGGGCAGAAGCCGCTCATGTGTTTCTGCTCTTCTATCCTTCCTGGGCTCAGAGCTAGACATATTTCCCAGCTCTCCTTGCTGGGTAGTGTTTCCATGTGGTTAATATCTCTTCAGTAGACAGCATTGGAAAAACTGGTTTGAATCTAAAGCCATGAAAGCAATGGGCCCATCTTCATCAACATTTCCACCCGCTTGGCTCTGACCTGGACATGGTGATGAGGACTTCAGCATAGGAACAAGAGTACAGTGAAGCACAGAGTTTGGAGATACTATAGAGAGAAGCTCTCAGCCCTGGGTTGCTGCATGGAGCTGTTGCTCCCTGATGAGCTGAAGCCACGGCTGGGCTGTGTAATAGAAGAGAAATGCATGTTGTTCCTGGAGATGTCCATATCAGTATTTCCTTGCTTCATTAGCTTAGTACAAACTGAACACCACAAAGTCTAACCCACAGGTTTATTATGGAGATATACAATAACTCATGTGAAGTACTTGGCATTTAATGGGCACTTCATAATAGATAGCTCTTATCTGTTTCATAATTCAGAAGGGCTATGGCAAAACTGACCTTTTCCTATTTGCTCAGCTGTAGTAAGAACAGTCTTTGCCAAACCAAAAAAGCTGATTTTATGTCAGTTCTTTTGTACATTTTTTTGTACATTCTTATATTTCTTATTTTGTGTGTGTTGGGGTAAACACATGCCAGAGCACATTTGACAAGAGAACAGTCCTGTGGAGTCAGTTCTCTTTCTGCCTTGACATGCATGTGAGGATTGAACTCAGGCTGTCCAGCTTGCTTGCCAGGCAGCTTTACTTCTTGCTTAGCCTCCTCATCAGCCTAGGCCTCCTCCATTTCAGATTGATTAGCAAGCCAATTCTTAACCCTTTAGATACAAATTGGAATTCTTACCTTAACTCTTAAGGCCTTTGCTGATCTGGGCATTGCTAACACTTCATCTGTATCTCATTGGGGCTCCTCTTGGTTTAGCCCCTCATACATGTGCTCCTGGTGTTATCCAGGTATGCTTTTAGNGCCACAAACCCCCAGCAGTGCTTCATCATGTTCTTCATTATCACAGTGTATTGCCCACTACAATCAAACCTCTTTTTTCATCCTTTGTGCTTTCTCTTCAAAGGCTTTAGGACATCTTTATGAATACATGGTACTAAGTTTTCATTTAGCATAGCATATACTTCATCTCTAGCATGGATAATAATTTTGATATGAATGCATGATTATAAAAAATGATCCATACTCCATGGAAACTACTGTGGTGCAGGAGTTCTGACAGTATCACCTCCAAAGTGCTCCCAGTCTTGTGAATAATATCGGGAGAGGGAAATCATATTCATTAGCTTTCCAATTGCTGTAACAAATATCTGAATTAAATCAATTGATTAGGAAATATAGTTCATT
>LZPO01028955.1:0-12483 GCA_001675575.1 Neotoma lepida
TTGTTGTTGTTGTTTTTTGTTGTTGTTGTTTTGCCATAACTGTTGAAATCTCTTTTGAGGTGAGGATGTCATAGAAGAGTTTATGAAACTTGATGGTGATCTATTTTTCTTGTCTACTATTCTTTCGTACTTACACAAAATAATAAATTTACAATAGAAGCATAAGGTTTTGAGAACATTTAGAATTTTCTGTTCATTTTCATGCACTGTTCAAATGGTAGATTTAAAAGAAATTTGGGGATTTGGGGAAATATTTTCTGGAACACTAGTACTGAGATATGATATGTGAAATTTATTTATTCGCAGAATTTTATGTGTTGAAATGAGGTATAGGTCTTGGTCTTATGATATAATACTAGTCTTCACTGAACTTTGCTCAAGGGAAAATTACAAANTGAAATTTGAAGAGATCTAAAAAACCATATAAAATTATATCAATGATGATATATTGATTACATGTTCAATGATAATTTCAATATGTCACTAAAATTACTTTCATTTGTTTTCCTTGGACTTTTCTTATAGCTCTAAGCAAACTTAAAATTATACCTTTTCTTTCAATTAAGTTTTTATTGAATTGTACTGAGCAAGAATTTAGCCTGTGGTAACTTCTGTAAAGTCCTCTCACTTTTGGATACATGAAAGCAAATGAAGGTTTAAAATGACACGTAGAATACTATCGTGCCTTAGATTACTTTAAAGCCATGGAGAGAAGGGCAACAAGCACAGTCTTATTTAGGAGTGACAACTAGATTTTTAAACCAAGGAATCAATCAATGCATTTTAACAGCAATAAACAAATAAACGACTAATTGCAAGAAGGTAAACTCATGTCCCATTATTAATCAATCTGAAGTCAGTTAGCATATTTTATTGATGCAGAAATTTGAAAAATGTGCCTACTATGTTGAATAAATGTCTGTGTTCTATTAGTGCTTAGGTAAATAGAAAATAGCTGAGGCTGTGAAATTTATAACATATACATATCTATATATATAACCAGATATGTGAAACTTGTTCGACAAACATGTTTTTTGTTTGTTTGTTTGTTTTTTCGAGACAGGGTTTCTCTGTGTAGCTTTGGTAGCGCCTTTCCTGGAACTAACTCGGTAGCCCAGGCTGGCCTCGAACTCACAGAGATCCGCCTGCCTCTGCCTCCCGAGTGCTGGGATTAAAGGCTTGCGCCACCACCACCCAGCTTCGACAAACATGTTTTATTCAATGTATGTGATTTACTTTATATTTGCTATATGTGATTTAATATGTTTAAATACACTCATTATTGTGATTTACTAAGATAATACAAGACTAGTATTCTGAGAAAAAGTAACTATATGGCATTTTCAGTGTTGTCTTCATTATGAATTAAGGCCATAAAAATTTTTATTGCATTGACATATTTGCTAACCTTCCTAAATAAGTGACTTTCAAAGTGAAGAGTTTATTGTACTTGACAATCTAATGTGGTATTGAGCATCAAGAAAAGGGGGTTACATTTGCATGAAAAAGTACACTGGGAGGGTTTTCTATATCAACGTTGTCAAATTATATGTAATTGCTTGGAAATCTCAAAATAATAAATTGCTTTGAGATAACACCTGAGACTCTGAATTTATGAGTAAATCTCATTTCATTCATAACAAAATATATTATAATGTGGGATTTCAGATATTATTGATTAAAAACTCTTTCAAAATTTTCCAGAAAAAAAATCACAGATCTTATGGAGAAATAATGCATGAATTAATGATCATAATTTCTAACAAGCTGGAATATGAAATAAAATAATGTGAACATTTAAATGTGAGTCAGCTCTGAAGATAAGATATTGTGATGCAATTCAGTAATAAGAATTAGCAATTAAAATTTCTATTCGTAAGACCCTGGAGAGTAAAGCCTTAGGTGAATCTCTCACTATAAAACTATGCTGTAGCTTCAGGCAGGCAAGGGTCTTTCATTTAGGCAGGACAAGAATGACTGAAGGCTTTCAACCTTCCTAATGATGTCAGTATTTAATAAAGTTCTTCATGTTGTGATGGCCCCCACCATAAAATTATTTTTTTGCTACTTCATAACTCTAATTTTTCTAGTTATGAATATTGATGTAAATAATTTTTAGAGATGGAAATTTGAAAAAGGCACCACGACACATAGATGAAGAACCACTGAGGTATTACATTATGTTTATTGAAGGGCCAATGTATCTGCTCATTATAGAAAGACCATGTCAGTACAATTCATGCAGAAGAAATTCAGGTATATCCCCAACAGCTGCAAATGAAATCATTATCACAGGATTTTGAGTCAATATGATGCCAGATATAACTATGTGACTTTTGTAGGTGGATGTTTAATCCAGAGGAACTTCCTCCCACCAAAAAAAAAAACAAAAAAAGATATGGACACTGCTAATGGAAATCAAGCCATCACCACTACAGGAATATGACTGTCATGAATAATTCATTAATCAAAATCATAACTGTAGAGTTAGATCTACATAAAGCAGTACTGAAAACCAATGAAAGAATGTAGTTTTACATCTTTTCACTTTTTACAGGAAGAAAATATTGTTGGAAAAATTTAAGGAAGCATTTTATTTTCTTCAGTGAAAAAAGAATTCATTAGAAAGTATTTTTAGTTGAGACTTTTATGTCACTCAGGGAGAAAATGTTCTGAAAATGAAAGAAATTGAGTGAATCAGAAGATAGCACATGGTGAAACCTCGAGTTCAATTAATTTCTCTTGTTATCTCCGAGAAGAAAAAGTGAAGTGGCACAGAATTTTGGTAGTCATAGCAACCGTAATAGTTTATTATATTAGGGGAGAAGTATCAAAATATAATTTTAGAAATAATTGAGTAATTTACTGAGCAAAGTTCACTGTTTTCTCAGAGAAAACATAAATGCAGATATGCATATTGTAAAATATAGAACTTATTATTATATGACCCCCTATACAAAAGCTTGCTACATAGAAACCACACTGTCTATATATAGGTTATATTTAAAATAGATATCAATATTGTTAAAATGATGTATTTCTTAAGATTAAAAGAGAGAGATTATTATTTTATAATTTTTCATATTGTTTGAAATAAATTATACCCAATATTTTGTGTCTACTGTCCCTCATGAAGACCCCTGTTCTTGCTGCAGCAGATTCAGATAGTACATTGTAAATGCAACACTCCTAGATTTCTTAACTGTAACCATTTTACTTGTTCATTCCTCCATCAAGTTCTTGGACATTGTTTCTCTTTCTTTGCTTAAGGAAAACCCATTTTACGCAAACACAAGGCAATTGTCCCATGAAAGTTGGGAGACAATTATTCACATGTCATGTATGATTTAGAAATAATCATTATATAAGCTGTGTAGTTAAATATATAAGGATGTAAAACATACATGGACTTATTATTTTCAGTTTTTAAAGTAGTTTATGATAATTGTACATATTTAATTGGATGCAAAATGACATTTTACACATATATAATAGAAACCATCATTTTCTATCAAGTCAAGATCCTATGAAACAATGAGTTATTATTTTCTATTTTTTATATCTGAAATGCTTCACTGCAATGAATAATTATGGATAAAAAAATTTTGAACATTTTCATTTACATTAGGTAAGTGGCCACTCACAGTTCAGTTAACTGTCATCCAATCAGAACCTATAAAAGTACTGCATAAAAGTTGGCTGCAAATGAAGATTTTTCACTGAATATCATATTGTGCTCTAAATAAAGAAAATTAAATGGAAATGCATATCTGAAATGCAATCTTCTGTACATCAGAAAAAGATAACTCAAATTGATTAAACATTCCATAATGAACTTTGGAAAGTACTAATGAATTTTAATCACTAACAGACATGTGTATTAGCATGTTAAAGTGATTTGATAATACAGGAATGATCTGGTAATAATTCAGTTAAGAAAGACTAAAACCTTGAACAATGCTAGGCATACTCTCGACTCCTCTCCAGTACCTTGTCTGCCTGTGTGCTGCCATTCCTCCTACCATGATGAAAATGGAATAAAGCTCTGAACTGTAAGCCAGCTCCAATTAAATATTTCCCATTATAAGAGCTGCTGTGGTCATGATGTCTCTTCACAACAACATAAAACACTAACTAAGGCAGAAGTGAGTATCAGGGACTCAAGTGGTATTGCTGGGAGAGGCTGGGCCATGATTTTGTCTGGAAGAATATAGGATACTTTAGGGGTTTAGACTAGAAAAGCAGTTAAACTCTTTCAGTGATGCTTAATGGAAGCACATTGATTCTGAGGGTGATTTGAACTGTGGGAGCCTTGTCCAAGAGGTTTCAGAGGAGAAGAATGTTAGTAGGTTATCTAGAGAACAATCTTGTCATATTTTGACAAATAATGTGGCTGTTTTCTGTCCTTATCCAAAAAAAATCTGTTTGAGATTAAAATGAAGAAGTATGAATTAGCAGCAATGGCAGAGGAGATTTTAAAATAGCTTAGTGTTGACTGAGTTAGGTGGTTATTAGTGGCCTGTCTTATGTAGATCTATAATGCAAAGTAGCAAGATGAGGAAGGAAAAATACAAAATGGATAGTTTGAGGAGAAAAAGAGCACTAGGAAAAAAATTAAGAATAGCCTGATCATGAATGTAATAAAGGGAGTGGTGACTTCAGGACAAGAGCCAACACAGTTAAGCTTCCAACTTGTGAAAACCATAAAGAAAGTTAAGGGCCAACTGTGGTGGTACATGCATTGCATCCCAGCACTCAGAAGGCAGGGGCTGGCCTAACTTTGAGTTTGAGACAGCCTGATCTACATAAGGAGTTACAAAAGAGCCAAGCTTAAACAGTGAATATAAACATCAAAACCCAACAGTTGATGCAGATGCAATTTAATGAGGGGGCCATATTCCAGCCACAGTAAGCAGCAGAACTTGGCAGCTTCATCCATGTGGTTCTGGCTTTAAGTCAAAATACAAGAAAGGGGTTATAAAATCTCTGTCAGTGACTAAGGAAAGCTGCTGAGGCCAGGCATATATCAGGGGTGTCCCTGCTTGGAGGCCTATAGAGGCCATTGCATGAAGCTGTGAAGGAGAGGCTTGGATTGCCTTCTAGGTCCCAAAATATTGGAGACATGAGTGTTGCGGGATACCTGCCAAGGAAAATTGCTAACATGGAGTGGAACCAGCCCAAGAGAAAGAAGGATATTACAGTTCTTAAAGCTGAAAGGAGCTAGAGATCTGAAGAGTGCTTGGACATCAGACAAGGAGATGCAGAGTTTGGGGTTTGCCCAGATGGTGTTTTGTCTTTTTTTGGCCCAGTATTTCTTTACTATATTCCATTTCCTCCATTTTGGAATGCTAATGTATATATCATCCTGTTGTATGTTGAAGGCAAATCATCTGCTTTTTCAGGTTCATTTTACAGTTTAGAGATTGTCATGAGAACCAGAGACTTTGAACTGTGGACTTGAGTTGAAATTGTGATAGAATATGGGGACTTTCAAAGTTGGAATAAACTCATTTTGCATTATTATATGGCTAAAAGTCATTAGCGGCCAGGGAGGCCTCTATCTTTTCATTTATGAGATTATTGGTGTTTGCAATCACACTTGGGTTATGCTGTGATAGGGAGGGAATCCCCAGCCTTTCCATACCAGAAAATCACTCTGCTATCCAAGATACATCTTCAAATCCCTCAAGGAGACTTTCTCAGGAGTAGGGAGGGGTGACCCTAGCCAGGATCAAGACCAGGCACAGTGAAAAAGTAACCAAATCAAGAGTCACTGAAGGCCCTCTACATGTGTGACAGTTGTTGTGTAGCTTGGTCTACTTCTGGGATTCCCAACAATGGGAGCAGTGCCTGTCCCCCTTGACTGACTCTTGGGAACATATTCCTCATACTGAATTGCCTTGCCCAGCCTTAAAACAAGGGGAGGTGCTTAGTCTTACTGTGATTTGATATGCCATACTTTGATAGTACCCATGGGAGGCTTGACCCTTTCTTAACAAAAACAGAGGAGGAATGGATGGGGGTAAATGGAAGGGAGAGGGAGGAAATGGGAAGAAGGGAGGGAGGAAAGACTGTGGTCTAGATGTCAAATAAATAGATGGATTAAATAATTATTTTTTTTAGAAAATGTGACTGAAAGAGCATAAGGCAGAATCGGATAAGTGAAATGGCAAGTTGGCAAAGCCAATCATCTTTGCATGAATGAAAAATAATAGTGGGCATTTTAATTCAACTTGTATTGCATAAAACTGATTTTTTATCATCATGCCAAATTTTAATTGTGCATGCATTAAATTGTATATATTAACCAATGTTCAAAGTATAGAAAGACAGAGTTAAAGTCCAGTAATTATAACATTTATATCTACAATTGATTTTCAATCTTTTCCTGTGGTTGCAATAAATATCCTGATGAAAGCAAATTGTGGAAGAAAAGATTTATTCTGGCATACAATTCATCGGCATAGTCTATAATTGCATAGAAGTCAAGAGTGTGAGAGCTTGAAGAAGGTGATCATAGCATATGGATTAATTTATAAACCATATAAAGAAATATTCTATCTTGGTGGAGAAGCATGGCATCAGGAACATGGGGCTACTCTAAATTTCATCTGTAGTTAAGAGGAAGAGAATGATTATTGCTTGTGGCTCAGCTTTCTTTCTTTTTATACAGCTCAGAAACACGGCCCATGCAGTAAATTTTCCCATATTTAGTATAGATATTCTAATCTGAGTTAAATTAATCTAAGAACTTTTTCAATGACCCTAGAGATATATTTTTCCATTATGACTCAAAACAGCATCAAGCTGGGAGTCAAGATTAACCATGGCAGTGCTCACCTGTAGTATTTTTGTCATGACTACATTTGCCATCTGTCTGTCTCATTTTATAAAACACGATTTTAAAATTGGGAATTTCATACACTATACTTTGAATGTATTCATTTCTTTCTTCAGCTCCTCCCAGATCCACTGGCCACTTCTTTATCTCCCTCCCATCTTCATATTCTTTCTGTGTCTTTTTTTTAACTCATAAAATTCAGTTTTTGCTATACATGTACTGTGGTATGTGGCCTTCCACTGGAGCACAGTAAACCAAGCTGGGACTGTAGCCATAAAACAAATGGACTTCCACTCTCCCAGAAGCAATCATTTGCTAATACCTCCTCAGTACAGGGTGAGATTTCATGACTAATACCCGTTTCCATACTGGGATTTTTGTTTGGTTTGATCTTCTGCATGTTTTTTGTATATTGCCTCAACTGTCATGAGTTCATGTGTGCAACTTCCCAGTTGTATCTAAAAATTACTTGCAGGTGCCACTTGGGCTATTATATTCTTTTATTTTTAAGATTACATTATGCTTTATTAACTTAAATTTCTTAAATGCTGTTGTAAAAGAAACAACAGCTGCAGAGAAACATTGGATGATAGAAAAAAAACTGATGAATTAAATCAACCTGTATATTTTAAAGATGTGTTAAACTCAGAATGGAATCCAGGATATGTGTTATGTTAGGGGAGAGGTTTTGCTTTTGTTTCCACAGGAGAAGAAAAACTATGGATAGCATCAAGATTGATAAAGGATAGATTTGAACAGGAGAGCCTTCCTGAGGAGGAGAGCAGAGTGTTGAGTAAAATTGACCTATTGGTATAGTATGTTTCCAACAGGATGAAATTTCGTAAATCATCCTAAATAATTGTTTTTGTTGTCCTTTACAATTATAAAAGACAAATGGTCTTTCTTGTAGTCCCATTTTAATTAAAATTTAAAACTGTGTCTAGGGTTAGAGAGTGGCTCTGTTCTTCTTTAAACCCAAGCATGTTTACTAAAGGAAAATCCAAAATCTCTGTCTCATGTCAGAAAAGCCACCTGATGTGGGACAGAAGAAAACCAAAATTTAGGAACTTTTCCATTGCCAATAATCTCATAATACTTTGATTTGATTTTAACTATTTAAAACTTTTGAGAGACATAAATATTAGCTCTAAATTTATAAGATTTCAACAGTGACCCATGAGCAGTCATAACAGTGACCTTTGACATCTCTAATAGAAGATAGGGCCCCATGATGATTCTATAGGAATTGTGGTAATACCAGTAAGGGGACAAGCATCATCCAAATATCAGTACCAGACTACGAACTGCACAGGACAACTCTCAAGTTGTTTATTGAGAGGGTCCTGTCTCATATGATATTTTGGACTATTATATTTTCTTTCTTATTTCACAATGATTCCTGTGCTTTGACAAGTAGAATGTGACAATATGTGTCATTTAGGTGTAATCATTCCCTGGCCTCTTGTTACCTATATCTTGACCAACTGTGATTNTCTCTGTTCATCATCATCTACTCCAAAAAAAAATATTTTCTGGTGAGGTTTGAAATATATGACTCTGAGATACCACCTTGAAACTGTCAGAATGGCTAAGATCAAAAACACTGAGGACAGCTTATGTTGGAGAGGATGTGGAGCAGGGGGAACACTCCTCCACTGTTGGTGGGAGGCAATCTTGTACAGCCACTTTGGAAATCAATATGGTGGTTTCTCAGAAAGCTGGGAAGCAATCTTCCTCAAGACCCAGCTATACCACTCTTGGGCATATACCCAAAGAATGCTCAATCATACCACAAGGACACATGCTGAAATATGTTCATAGAAGCATTATTCGTAATAGCCAGACCCTGGAAACAACCTAGATGCCCTTCAACTGAAGAATGGATTAAGAAATTGTGGTACATATACACAATGGAGTACTACTCAGCAGAGAAAAATGATGACATCATGAAATTTGCAGGCAAATGCAGAAAATATCATCCTGAGTGAGGTAACCCAGATCCAGAAGGACAAACATCATATGTACTCACTCATAAGTGGGTACTAGATGTAAAGCAAAGGATAACCAGACTGCAAACCACAGCTCTGCGGAGGACCCTAGGAACGACAAATAGATCACCCAGTGAGGTAGAAATGGATGAGATCTACATGGGCAGACTAGGGGAGAGGGGGGGAATGGAGAACAAAAGATGGAGGATGAGAGCATAGGGAAATGGGAGGTTCGAGAAGGAACAGGGACACAGTAAGAGAACAAGGAAAGAGATACCATGATAAATGAAGACATCATGGGAATAGGGAGAAACAGAATGCTAGGGAGGTTCCCCTGAATCCACAAGGATGACCCCACCTTAGATTACTGGAAATAATCAAGGGGGATCCTGAACTGGCATAGTCCGGTAAGTATTCACATGGATGAATACCCTAACTGTCATCATAGAGCCCTCATCCAGAGACTGATGCACTAGGCCGAGCTCCAGATGTCCAATTAATGGGAGAAGGGGTAGGCTTCTATGAACAAGGGACAATGAGGTCATGATGGGAAGGTGTACAAAGATGGCCAGCCAAACTAGTGGAGACGCATGCACTGTCGACCAATAGCTGAGGAGCCCCCATGAGCCCTCATCCAGAGACAGATGAAAGCAGATGCAGAGATCCACGACAGGGCACCAGGCCAAGCTCCAGGAGTCCAATTGTTGTGAGAGAGGAAAGATTATATGAGCAAGGGACATCGAGATCATGATGGGAAAATGTACAGAGATGGTCCATCAAACTAGTTGAAACGCATGAACTGTGGACCAATAACAGTAGAGCCCCCATGGTGCTGGACTGGGCCCTCTAGATACTCGAGACAGTGGTTTAGCTTGAACTGTTTAGGGGTCCCCCAGGCAATGGGATCAGGATCCATCTCTAGTGCATGAGCTGGTCTTTTGGAGCCCAGTACCTATGGTGGGACACCTGGCGCAGTCTTGGCGCAGGGACCTGCCTCAACTGAATATATCAGGCTCTGGGGACTCTCCATGGGAGACCTTGCTTTGGGGGAGGTGGGAATGGGGGGAGGAAGGTTGAGGGGGAAAAGAGGTGGGAAGAGGGAGAAGGGAGGAGAGGTGGTTCTGTGGTTGGTANGTAAAATAAATAGAAAATCTTTTAATAAAAAAAAAAGAAAAAGAAAAATACACTAATCTATGTGTATAACATTAAATCATTGGGAATCAACTTAATACTATGTCCATTTAGCAGATTTAAAGACATAGGACTCTTTCCTAAGGTCTATGTTGTCTCTAGCCACAAGTTCTTGGCTCTGATATTGGAAATCAGAGAGAATTAACACTAAAGAGCTTCTGAAACGGTGAAATGGAAACATACTCTTAACTTCCTATAATATATAAATATACTAAAAGAATATTAACCAGTTTACCTTGTAACAGGGAAACAATGTACCTGTTAGATAGAGGAGAGCTTCAAATAGAAAGCCTAGTGACAGAAATGGGTTAACTCTTTTAGAGTTGCAGTACTGTTAAGTTAGATATATTTCCCAGGCTTTATCCGCTATTGGCATTGCTCTTGGCTACACCTCAGAACTTGAGTGTATGACGCTAATGCTGATAACATCACATTCTTGATTTGTATAACATGAATAAAGCAAGTTGATACTACAAGCTTTCTCATGATGGGGTACCTTCCATAGTTCTGGAAAGTGAGGTGCATGGTACCACAGGTTCAAAGTAATCATGAATCTTACCAATGTGTATACCTTCCAATCTGCAATAATAAATGGCCTGAAAGTATATATCCACTGGAGCAATAGTGGAATGAACGCTCAAGGAGAAACTAAACAGTTTCTCACTACATTTAAGGTCTGTTCTATAAGATAGGTCCTCTCTCTCTCTCTCTCTCTCTCTCTCTCTCTCTCACTTTTATGGGAAATAGATCCTTTTCTCATACAATAAAGAAATCCTGATTACAGTTTCCCTTCCCTATTCTCCTCCTAGTTCCTCCTCCCCTGTCCCCTCCCCCGATCCATTCTATTACTGTCTCTCATTAGAAAATAACATAGATAATATGTTTTTTTCATTTTGCTATTTACTTTAGGAAATATGGTACATATGGTGATGAAATATTATAAATATATCTCTTGTATTCTAAGAGACCGTAACTTTGGCTGGACCTCACAGTCAAAGTTAATAATAACCTTCAGGTCACTTGATATTTCAGGCTAATATCATCCTCTGGATTCAGCCTATTTAACTGCTTTAAGACAACAATGTAATAACCAACTTTCCATGTCTTTCATTTACCATGTATTCGAACTTTTAACCTAAGCTAAGGCATAGCTCTTAAGTTATGTAGTTTTCCATGGCTCTCAACCAAAAGTAATGCATATGTGTTAAGATAATAATTTTCTGGAAAGAGAAAATAGGCTAAAGGTGCCTTTATAAATGAATATATACTATAAACATTGGGACTATCATAGAGACAATTGCTTGATAACAATGATGTTTGTAAAATTGTTTCTTATCTAGGTCACTGGAATCAGAATCAGACACTTAATCCCTTGTAAAATTCTGTTTAATTTTTGTTAAAGTATCCATATTTCCTTTCTGACATGATATATTCTGTACTGCTCAATAAAAGAAAGAGGTACACATAGACACACAGACAGACAGACACGAGGTAGATTCACAACATAACATCCAGGTAGGCAGATTCAGACTCATATAACAGAAAAACAGGAACAATGGAACACAGGAAGAGAGAAGTAACAAATTCTTACATGGATTCACTCTTGGTTAAATAATGCCAAAGGGAAAATCTTAGATTTTTTTTGTTAATGATAGTAATACTTTATTTGCAGTTCAGAGTTTATTATTAATGTATTCAGAACAACCACAAGTATATCTAAGTCTCTACATCCCTAAAGAGATGTATACTTCCAGAAATTCTTGTTTAGGTATCAAACATGTGTTGTATTCCTAAAGAGTCATGCATTCCGTGGCTTTACTGCTCAGTGTCAAGGAATGAAACATTTGTAATGATCTACCCCTTACACTTTCATCTTGTTTTATACTTTCATTCAAATGAGTCAATTCAAAAATGAAAAATCACCAAAGCAATGCATTCATTTTATTCTTCAGTAATAAGAATCAGTTTTCTAAAAACCTGGGTTTAATTTACTTAGCTTAATCAATAACAATTAAATTCCATTGATTGTGTCTCCTCAGAGAGCCAGTTAACAGGATATTTTATTATTTGTTAAGGCTACAACTTCAGTGCACTTTAAAAACATTCTTTCTTAGTCTTGTTGCAGTTTTACAAGTGTATTTAAAGTACAGGCTTTAAAAAGATATTATTCTGCAGCAAAATATGTGTTTGTATGTATGTGTGTGTTTGTGCATATTGTATCCAATATAACATGAGAAATTATATACAATAACTAAATTTAAACCTATTCAATATCTTTATCTTATCCCCTTTATTTACCTTTAATTTTCCAACTTGTTGGAATACTGTATCTTCTTGAATTGTAATCCAAAATCAACCTGTCTGTCTCTGAGTTGCCTGTGTTGAGAATTTTTGCATGTTTTATTTTCTTTATTTTTTTTTTGGCATTCCCCTGTTTGTGTGACCTATGCCCTGTGCACGTAT
>LZPO01028959.1:0-11364 GCA_001675575.1 Neotoma lepida
ATGCAAGGCCGAGCCATCTTTAAGATGCCCAAGATCTGGAACTGTATGAATTCAAATAACTATAAATATGAGTGTCTACATGTAATAAAGATCATGCTTCATACATTCAGAGGACTATATGTTAGTGTCTACCTGTGGTGAATGCCACCTTTCATACATTCAGAAGACTATATATGCTAGTGTCTACATGTGGTGAAATTCACCTACACACATTCAGATGATTATATGTGTGACTGTCTACATGAAGTGAAAGCCTTCCTCCATGCATTCCTCTCAGAGCTGGGCCAACAAGATCTATAGGCAGCCTGAAACTACACTGTAAATATTTCTATGGATCCAGCAAGAGAAAAGAAGTCAAGGACATGAAAATAGCGATGACTTCAGGAAATATTTGAGCTTGTATTTAGCATTTTGACTACAAATCAAGCATAAGAACTCCCCTATAGAGATCAATTCTTTCCTTTGGACAGTGTGAGAATATATATCTTACAACTATCTATGTCAATCTCTTTTTTGGCAGCTACTTGTTTTCTATGTTAGTGACAAGTCTGAACTCTCATCCTTCCTAACAATATTGATATCAATGTGATGGAATTTTCAAAAGAAAATGAGAAAAAATGTATCCCCTTTCCATCTAGTATTTTAGCTTCCTGTATGACCACACTGTCACAGCTTTGTGCATATGAAATGTACTATCAAAGCCTGTGAGTAATTAGAGGAAATATTACAAGGAAAGGAAAATCTGGTGCTGAACACAAAATAGCATTTATTAGATACAAAACAATATATACACATATATATTTGAACATATGCACATGCATGCATACATACATAAAAAATTAAGCATCTATATAAAATTGCATCTTCAACAACACACACTTCTATCTACATTTCTCCATGGATCATTCTAAACTAAAAGAAAAAAGCACTGGGAATGTAGCTCAGTTAGAGGGCTTGCCTAGGTAGAGTGCTTACCTAGCATGCACAAAACACTGAATTAGATCTCCAACACTGCGTGAAACCTGTTATAGTGATAAATACATGTAACTGTGGCACTAGAGAGTTAGAAGAAGGAAGGTCAGAAGTTCAAGGGCATCCCTGACCTCATTGTGAGTTTGAGGCAAGCCTATGACACATATGACCCATATTTCTGAAACAAATAAAACACAACACATTTTGAGAGAAACTGAATAAACCCATAGAAGACCCTGTTTAGAGATGTATAAAGTGATTGCTATGTTACATAACTAATAAATTAATAATAGACAATCTGAACTGATCTATGAGTATTTGATTCTTTACAACTTGCAATAAAAACATGGTCAAGAAGAATGAAAAACATCAATAATAAATTAAATGTAAATGAAATAAAGTTTTAAGTTCATCTCTTGGCATTAAGTAGATCATTAGTTAATCAAATGTTGATAACTGATGCATTTCTTTTCAATGCAATATTGTATTTGCAATTTGGTAATGACAATTCTTCATTTTATGTGACTATTCTACACATTTCAGAATATTTAGAATTTTTTGTTGTAGTACCATATGGCTATTGATATCTTTGTATGATAATAAACAAATATACTCCTTAATGTTTTTAAATGATCCAAAGAGGGCCAGGCATTATCTATGATGTAGGACCACAGTGAGAAGTGCATGCTTGCACTAGCCCAGCCTTTACAGTTATAAGCAAAATATGACTCATTCTCCACAGGCTATTTGAGCAAGCCAACTTTCTGTATCTACAGACCCATAAGGAGGCTACAGAAGCTTGGTAAAACCACCGTCCTCAATCTATCCCCATGCTGAGTCAAGTGTAGTCTTGCTTTATCTTATGGGGATATTTTCTGACAATTGCATCATTACGTGACTTTGGCACCATGAGAATACTATAGGCTGACTTTACACAAGCTTAAATATTATAGCCTCCTATGAATCCTGTCTATATGTATAATACATATCTCATATTGACAAACATATGACACGGCATATGATTTCATATAACATAGCAACAAAAAAGAGACGTGTATTTTTGGGAAACATGGTGGCTTGGAGAGATGTTTTCTATTACATCTTCCTTGGAAATGAAGAAGGCATAAGCTCCCTGAGAAATGAGGTATGCTATAAACTATTCTTATAAACTACCCGCCTACCACAAAGTAGTAAATGTCTAGAAGAGTCAGTTGACAATCTCTCTTCTTGCTGATACACTTGCTGTGGTAATTCCATATAGAGGCACCAGAGAAGAATGAGCAGAAGCTTGCTGTCAACTCCATGAAGAATGGCATTCAGGTGAGCATAGCAGCTGCCTTACTTTCCATTCCATGAATAAGAAGTCTCCCTCACTAATAAACTTCAAATGAGCATTAACATAGTGTAGTATAGTATGGCTAGAGATACACTATCACTTTCACTTGCAACACTTGCAAAGTGTGCAAAATGATGCCAACAGTTCCATTGGTTCTGGGAGCTGTCTATAATTCTGTTCATTGGATAGATAAGCAATGTATGTACCTTGTAACCAGTCTCATTAAGCTAATAAGTGACAGAATCTGAATTTAAAACCAAACAAAGTGTTATCATCAAAAGCAGCCAGATATAATCCAAGACTGGTGAGTAGAAGTGAGCAAAATTCTCAGTTCTACCAAATGAATCATTTCTGTTGTTAGTCATACAAAGATGGAGTCAGCTTCTATCTGACTGAGAAAATGAATGTCCTGTTCAAATGAGCAGCAGTAATGAGTTGCATGTTATAGAGGCAATTAATATGATCACTGTGATTATTCTGTAAGATATTGAGGCTATCTGGGCTATAATATAATTATAAGAAATAATTTTTCAACAAGAAACATAAGTGGATATTTCAATTTAAAAGCTCTGTGGGTTTCTTTGAGGTCACGTCAGAAAGAGGAATAGGAGGAGTGGTTCTGGTAGAATGTACTGAAGAGAGAATGAAAGATGTGGTACATCACTGAACTAAGGAAGGAGCTAGTATGCTGGACCATATAGTGGTGAGCATTTATTGAACATTTTCTACAAGATAATCACAGGCACAGATACTGTCAGTCATCTATTCAACTATGCTGCAAGTTAGCTGTTTCCAGATTTGTTTTTACAAAGTGTGAAAAAAGGGACTCACTAAAGGTGTGTTGCTACTCTAAGGTCTTGGAGTTCGTTATTATCTCTAGCTCCAAAGTGAACACTTTTATATACTGTGCTACATGCATGTCAGACCTAACTCATTTTCTAAAGTCATTGCTCTAAACTTCCTGAACCAGCAGAATCCTCTATTGATATTAAGGGATACCTATCATCTCAGAGGACACTCTGGAAAATCCCTGTGTGATACCTATTGGGGCTGCAGCGCAATAAGAATAAAATTGCTCTGGGAAGCAAAGAACAATAAAGGGACATTCCTATGGACTACTGCTCTAAATTGTTCTCGGCTTGGTTAGGAATGTTGAGTCCATTATAGGGCACTCCATTGTCTCCAAACCATGTAGACCGAAAATAAGCATTTCAAACCTCACACACAAATACTAAGGAACCAAAGCCAGTTTGCAGAGGTTTGTGACTTTTAAAATTTGTGTTTTCTCAATTATCATCAGTTCTATTCAACTTTTACTTATTAAACACACGATAAATGATGAGAATAGACATTTTATGACACAGTACTCTCCCTCATAATGTATATTCTAGTGTTTCTCTAGTTAACACAATATAAATAGGAANGATAAATTATTGATAAACTAGTGAAGGCTAATTATTAACCATGTGCAATGAAGACAGAGTAAGGAGGTAGTTGTGGCAGAGGATGGGGACTAGTGGATATTCCATGGAAATCATAAAATGTAGTCTATTAGATTGGCATTCAGAGTTGAAGTCAAATAGACATTAGGAAATTCTTCTCTGAGCTTTATGAGGAGCTCAGAGGTGAGACAGTACTTGTACTTAAAAATAATATTCATAACTGAGAAACTACAATATAGGAAGCAAAGAGAAATGAGGTGGATGAAAAGCTTGGAAGACATTACTGAGTCGTTTAAAAGGATGAGTTCTTCACTGGATAATTGAGGAAAAGGAACAGGCTCCTGTAGATGACTTCAGAGGAGTTGTCTAAATAACACCTGACAGTTCCCCTATGAATGAGTCATGGAAACAGAACTAGACATGGAACAGGACCTTTCTATATTTGTGCTACTTAATATTGTCTTGAACTTTCACAGATTAGAATATTTGGGGATAAAGTAGTTTGGGTTCTGTGATGGCTAATCTTGGTTAACAACTTGTCTATATCTGGAATCAACTAAAACTCAAAGTGCTGGGCATGCCTGTGAGAGGTTTTCTTGATTGGATCATTTGAAGTGGGAATACCCACTCTACATCTTGGCCACATCTTCTGGCCCACATAAAAGAACATTGAAGAAGGAACTTATGGATTTTTGTCTGTTAGCCCTTACTCTCACTGGCAAGTTCATCCTGTCTATAAGACATTCCTTCACTGGTATTAAGAACTAATTCTTCAGGATTCTAAAGTAGACTGATGAGCAACAGCCTTCTAAGAATCTTCCAGTACACCAGCACCTATTAGGATTCCTGAGAGATCCAACGTCATGGACTGAACATCTACTGGGTTCTTTGTCTTTCCCTGAGGAGACAACCACTGTTAAACTAGCTAGACCAAAGCCTGTAAGTTATCCTAATAAATCTACTTTTTAATATATAGGTATTCATTCTATTGGTTCTGTTGCTTTAGAGAATATGACTAATACTGTGCATTACTAGATATATTATATAATCAAATGATTTATCCCCTCTAGGTGCCACTTCCACATTTTAAAATAGTATAGGCTATGATAAGGATGGGATAAACACAGATGCAGTTGTTTCTCATAGGCATACCCATAGTAACCAAGAAATGAAAAGCATTCATTCACAATACTACCACCGTTGTCACTATCATCTGTCTTTTCATTGTGTTTGGCCAAATCAAATCTTTTCTCTTAGGTATTTGGAAATGGAGCTAAGAAACTAGAGTCTGCATCATTTACTGAGGCCATGGTGATAGAGTAGGGCGGGTTAAAGTTAGTACAAGCAAAAGCAGAAAAAGGTCTGTTAGAGGAAAAGAGAGGAACAGAAATGCAGTAGTCGTTCAGAGAGAAGCAGCAATGAGTCCCTGCAACTCAAACTTTTCAAGAGCAACTTCCTAGATATCTGACAGCATCCCTTAATTTTAACTCCTTCATAATCTGTATGTCTTATTTCTCATTAGGTTTCCCATGAAATCCCTGTATTTTTATTTTAAAATTATCTTTCTTAACCAGGGCAGCTTGAGTAGATTTCTGCCACTAGCTTTTGCAATTTGGTAGGCCATCTTCCAAAGTGAAAGCAAAATTTCAGATTATGACGACACAGTGTTGATGTTTGGATGAGCTGTGTGACTCACCAGAGAGCAAACCTACATAGTGTAGAGTTCCTTTCCTCCTTCCGTGGCAGAGGGGAAAATCTAGCTAATTGAAAGTTACTTAATGAACTTTCTGCTTAATGAATCTCACACCTCCATGGAGTAGAATAAGCACTTTAGAAAACTGCACAAACCTATTTGGGCCACTAAGCGACTGCTGAGATTCCTCTTCTGGCTGTGCTACCCATGCCCTAGAATCTGCCTATGTATCTGGTGCTTGAAGTATAGGAAGAAGAGGACCATAACTTGGACCCTAGCCAAATGATGAACTCTAGGGAAATGTTACAGAAGAGCAAGCAGAACGTTATTCGATTAAATGTGGATTCTGTCCGGCTTGGGTAGCATACAAACTCCAAACCTACTATCCTGTAAAGGGAAAAATCTCAGAGACAATGATAAAAAACAAAATTTAAAATCACATCATCCATATTGTTATTTTGTTTTATTTTGGACTTTTGAGACAGGGTCTGTCTATTCAGTCCTGACTATCCTGAACCTCACTATGTAGACCAAGGTGGCCTTGAACTCACAGAGATCCACCTGCCTTTGCCACTGAGTACTGGGATTAAAGGCATGAGCCACCATGCTTGGCTCATATTATTTTAAATGATAAAAATATTCCCTGTTAGGATAGAATGCATGCAGTTCCCTTTCATATCTAAGTGATTCTATTTGAGAGATGGGAAAGCAACTGATGGGGACAGGGTACCAAGAGAAAAAAATAAGCAATACTAATGAACACATCTGGCTAAGTAGGTCATCATTATGGTGTATTGTGTTAACAGCTGGATAAAATTTATCAATGTTCCCCNGCCCCCAGCAACCTACATAACACTTTCTGGTACTATGAAATCTAGCTATCAGAGAGGAAGTGTCGGAGTCAGTACTAACTTATTTTCTGCTTGTCATATGACCAAAGTGTGTGATAATGTTTCATTTTTGCTCAAATTTGCATCTCCTTAAACTTAAGCTAGTTTTAATGTTTACTGATTATATATTTTTTTCAGATTTGAATGGCTTTTAGTGATTTTATTAAATTTATCTATTATATTATTCAATTGTTCAAAGATAGATAGATAGATAGATAGATAGATAGATAGATAGATAGATAGATAGATAGGATAGACAGACAGACAAATAGATAACCCTTTGCTTTTAATTGCTCAGTAATTTACTTTCCAGTCTGTTACTTCATATGGTACATTTGGTCAGACAGATATTTTAATAAGGTCAAATTTATTTTTGTTTCACCTTAACAGCATAGTCTTGGCATTTTAGTAAAGTACTTCTTTCCAAGAGCTGAAATCTCTTTTATATTTCTTCCAACAGTTTCAGTTTTCAAAGACTTGGTTATCTGGAATATAATTTTGTAAGTGAGGACCTATTTTATTTTCCTAATTAGGGTATAATTGTGTTAATAGCAATTCTATTTATTACCTAGTGATTTATAATATCTACTCTACAATTTAACAATTTCCCACTCTCTGCTGGAAAGCATTATTAGAGTTTTATAACTATTACATTGACATTTTGTTTATAGCTACACCATCATCATTAATTTCCCCCTTAAATCTATTTAAGTCTCNTCTTCAAAATACCCAGATTTCATCAACAATACAACAGTTTGTTTTCTAAAGCTCAAGCTTTTAAATAAGTTAATCTCTATGTATTGTGTTTCTAAGTGTTATGCTACTTTTCTTAATAATGCGTGTGGGTGTGGTATGACAGATAATTATATCATATGTGTACTTTCACAATTATCACTGGAATATTATATCACTGAATATTATATCACTGAAATACTATATTATAAAACCAATCAGTTATATCAGCATACACTTGTCATGCCAGCTTTCAGGATACCAAGGCAGGGGAATTTGTGAGTTTGACAGTGTTATTGGAGAAATATTTCCTGGGGAGAAGTATGTCTAGTCAGCCCAGAGTGGGAACTCATGACAGAACAATGTAATGGTCGTACCAAAGTCAACTTACTGAAACAATGAGCTTCCATTGGGTTACTAAGGAGTATGAATGAGGGGTTACTTACAGGAGCAGACATGATTCAAACACAGCTGCATCAAAGAAAAGCTTTCCACAATATGGGTGAAAGCTCCAGGTCATAAAAGCTACATCTCCAAAGTACTACACATTGGCAGGCATTTCTCCAGATCTAAGAGTATCCCCTTGAGTCTGGCTGGTCAGAATCTCTTCCTATAACAGCTGAGTGCTTCTGTAGGCATAGGGGGGAGTCTTCAGGAGTCTTCCAAGTTTCAGCCTTCCAAAACAAGTGAAATGNATTCACTTCCTCGGTCTCACGAGTCTTTCCCTCCCTTCCTCCTAGAGGGAAATGTTTCAGTTAGGAGAAAATTGTACAGCAGCAAAACACTGTGGAAATAAAAAAGGATGAAAGGAGTAGGAAAAAAGAAAGGAAAAAAAAAGAGGAAAATAACGGAGGGGAGGAGAGAGTGAGAATGAGAGAGGGTATATAATGTATCCCGTACTTTATTTAAATNCCATCATGTAAATCTATTATATACTAAGTCTTTTGTGATTGCAAATATACAAACGTAAAGGATTGGTGCTGTCACCAAAAAGTCTATTGTTCACTTACTGGGCTCTCTTAACCATTTTGCCAATATGTCTATTTGACCTTCATATATTTAAAATGTCACGATTGAAATACATATTTTCTGTACTATTGATTGAACAAATATTCAGTGGCTAGCTATTAGGTGCCAAATACTGAAGTGTTTGTGTTAAAAAAGAAAGTAACAAGAAAACCAATATTTTGTACCTGCGTCTAGGCAGAGTATGACAGGTGTACAGTCACATTGTGATCAGGCTGTTACCAGGCAGAGGCAGACCTTCAGATGCTGTAAGAATTTAGAATCTGGAGACTCACATGAAGGCTCAACTTTATTCCAGCTGCTGTAGATCTTCTGTTTTGGGTTCCCCTTAAATCTATTGCCAAAACACTACCATTNCATATTTTCTTGGCAAATATTTCAAACTTTTAACAAGCTTTAATGCCACTCTACTTCATGGTTCTTTTNTCGCCCTTTCCCTTCGATAAGCAGGTAACAAATTCTATCCTCCCTTGCCTAAAGAGAATTTCTGGCAACTTAGGAANCAGAAAATACANATTTGTCTTCTTTGTTTCCAGAAGAAAAAAAAAGAAACCACTAAGCTTGTGGCATAAACAAGGTAGTTTGAAAAATATCAAAGAAGAAAAAATCAGCACGCTACAAAGTATTCCCCCTGGGCTTGGTGAGTGGGGAAACATGGAGATACATGCAGGTCTGAAAGGCACAAGGGAGCTGCATAATTCTTCCCTACTACCCCATAGGTTTTGAAAGCATCTGGATGGAAATGGTGGAAGCCAGGTATGCAGATGTGTGCCCTCCAGGAATAGCTCTGAAGCCGTGGGGAATGGCTNTATATCAAAAGGCCATCTTGCCCCTCTGTTTTAACATCTGATTAATGTGAGATCTGGAAGAATGAAGATTTCTTTAGGATATTTGAGAACCTGTCAGATGAGATTCATGTCATCAAGAAACATATACTATTATTATGCAAGAGGGCCACAATAAAGAAAGTACTGAAATGTCNGCTCCATTATTAGGGGAAAGGTTTTTATTGTGAATAAGAAAAAGAAAACACCCAGAGGCATGTGGAATAATCCAAAGGAAAGAAAAAGTAGACTGTATGTGGCCGGCAGACTGGACACGGCCAGGGTTATCTGTGAGAGATGTGAGAGACGAGAGAGCAGAGAGGAAAGAGTGGAAAGAGCAAGGGACAGAGAATGTCAAGATAATCTAGACAGCTAGCACGGGGAATGATTGCCTTGGTAAAGAGAACTAATGGGTGTTTGTGAGGAAGAAAGGCCTGGGAGATGAGGAGGGCCTGGATGCTACTGTGGGNAGTTTAAAATACATTACAAGTACTTGTGAGTAGGGACTGGGGAAACGACAAACACATATCAGTGTAGAGCCATGTCCCTCCTTCCAGAGACAAGAAAATGACTCCTTTTTGTGGGCTGGGAACGTGTTTCCAGATTCCTGAGAATTTCTGGTCTTATCTAACCACCAGAAATCCTTCTATAATCTACCTTCATTTCTAAAGACATGGACTTCCTGAAACCAACACTATTATAGCTTCTAGTTTATTATTTGCCTTTTGTTCAATTATGGCTTCTTCCACGATTTTATAGTCCTTTCTCGGGTCACCAAAATGAGAAAATAATTTATGGAGAAAACAAACCCAGGAATGGGGAAATGGAAGCAATGACGTGTTCTTCTAAAAACTGATTTTGTCCCTCTTTGGCTGCATAGCATGCCTTGGTAGTAGATGGTATTTCTCAGATTTCACGGATTTAATGGCTAAACATTCCTTCCTTCCTTGAAGCATTTGCCACTAGGGGCTATCCCCGAGAAAGTCTAGAAATATCATCTAAGGAGGGTTTCTTATACAAAAATTACTCATTGCTGTTTCTGAATTTATTACAACTCAAAGTTTCAGTTTACATATCAACTCCACAGCCATGACTTCTGCCCTAAATAGCCGATATTGATTCCTCAATTAGATATTATCTCTCAAGTCGGGAATGGTATTGTATTGGAACAATCATAGTTAAATCCTTTGTTGTGTTTAAATATCTCCCCTTCCCAATGTGATGACTAGCTGCTTCCACACCACACAGCACAAGGCATGATACATAATACTGTCTTGAGTAAGCATGTGACAGAATAAACTTGAATTTGACAGAATAAACATCAGTTTAATTTTTCAAATCCTTCCATATATATGTATATATGTATATAAATATATTTATATGTTTATGCACATGTGTGTATAAGTGTTCATATATTTGTATGTGTGTATATGGGTATGTGAACATATTATGTAAAAGATAATCTTTTAAAATATTATTTTTAATTTTTATTTATTTATTTATTTGTGTGTGTGCACGCATGTGTGCATGCATGAGTGCATACATGAGTGCATGTGTTTGTGTTTATGTGTATGTTAATGTGTGTGTTATGTGTATGGGCATGCATGCCATGGCACACATGTGGAGATCAGTTGACAGCTCATGGGATTCTGTACTTTCCTTCTATTCTGTGTTGTTCTTGACTCACACTTGAGTCCTAAGCCTTGATTGCAAATAGCCTTACTCACTGAGTAGTATTTCTGGCCATTAAAATACATTCTANTTTGCACAAGATGGAAAAAATATTAATTATAGCTTTAAATATTAGGCTAAAGTAGATTGCAGTACACCTGCTTGTTGTGTTTCTTTCTCCAACATTGATGTTTAGACCAAGCTTATATAATAATATTCCATTAAAATATACACGTGGAAATCTACATGACTGGATGACAGCATAGTGTGATGATGAAGTCAAGGTCAGTATTCAGTTATACTTCTTCCTGGAACAGTCATTCTTCATGTATTTATACATCTAAGAGAGATTTATACTGCTCCAGATTAGCCTTTTTGCAGAGAGGGGGAAGGAAGGGGAGACAGAGACTTAATATAACTACATTGTATTAGCATGATCAGTATTTCAGAAATCAATGTGAAGAAAATTGAGTATATGAAAGAAAGATGAACCCACAGTGAGTGCAAACTAGATCAGTGAAAACTGTTTTAATTTGTTCCAACACTTCAGTCAGTCACATCTGAAAGTCTTAAAAATTACATGTGTCTTAAGATTTGTGAAAGATAAAAGGTNGACTTACATTAGTAGAAAATATTACCTGAGAACTGTACCTTCACAAAGTGTAAAATATCTAATTGCAGTGTTAACAAAATAATATGAAATCTTTATTACAGAAGTGGAACCCAGTAACAAGTAAATTCATTTAAGTATAATGGGACATAAATCATAAATGCCATG
>LZPO01028960.1:0-18876 GCA_001675575.1 Neotoma lepida
GGTAAGAAGAAACCTCATTCCTTGTTGATGGGAATTCAAAGCTGATTCAGCCACTGTGGACATCAGTGTGAGGTTTCCCCAATAAGCTAGAAATGGATCTACAATATGTAACTGCTGGAAATATTTCCAAAGTATTCTGCATCCTACTACAGAAATAACACAAGTTCATCTATGTCCATTGCTACTCTATCCACAATAGTTAGGAAATGTAAAGCATCTAGATGCCCAACAACTGATGTATAGATAATGAAAATATGGTACATAAACCCAATGCATTATTATTCATGTGTTTAAAATTGAATTATGAAAACTGTATGTTAATATACAGAGCTAAACGTAATTCTGGATGAGGTATTCCAAACTCAGCAAGACAAGTGCTGTGTGTTGTCTGTCATATGTGGATTCTGGCTTTGAATTTTTAGATATATGTTTTAATTGGAGTATGCATAAAAGCCAATAAATTAATAGGGGATCCTGGGGGGCTTTCAAATGAGGGGAGAGAAAATATCGATGGTATGAAATGGAAAGGGAATAAGAGAGCAAGAAAGATTAATTGGGATGGGTGAATACAAAGGGAAGATAGAGGTGGAAATATGGGGAGGATAGCTAATGCTAAGATCTTTGAAAAAGGTAAGGAAACCTACTGTAGAAGCTTCCAAAATACACGCATACACATATATACAATGACTTTAAATGGAGCTACCCATTTGGGATAGNNGGTGTTGACAACATGGGCTGTCAAATAAAAACCCACTGCCATATATCAGTTATCTCTTACCCTATCACAGGATAGTGAGGTCCTTCAACTTTCACATTACATTGTTTTTGGTTACCCTGCAGAATTTGATTGCCTGACCCTATTGCTGAAGCACCACATATTTGAATTATAGAACATGGAGATAACAAATTAGTAAATATTTGGAAGCTTTATCACTACTGGTAATAATTCATAGTGCTGGAAAGTGCTGTGCATGCTACCGGGGATGTAACATAATAGGCTTACTGAGTTGTGAACACCAACAGTTACAATAGCAAGTGGTCTGTTACAGTATGCCCACTGGTGCACAAATATCACAAACATCAAGGAGGTAATCAACACTTTCTTGTTTGATTTTAAAGCCTACTGGACAATATGNAACTTATGCTAGACACTTTTAATGGAGTCAAGAAGCTGTGAGAGGAGAGGTTATAGTCCCCAGAGGAGATCCTATTACTAATAATCTGGTAAGTGGATTATAACCATATATTAGTACTTTTTTCAATCCTAATCAGAAGTTTCCTTTTGTAGTAGGTGGGATCAACACAGATGCACAATTGGTCAACATGCAGAGTATAAGACCTGTTTCTTATACACATCTAGATGTGTATAAGAGACAGTATTAGTACTTTTTTCAATCCTAATCAGAAGTTTCCTTTTGTAGTAGGTGGGATCAACACAGATGCACAATTGGTCAACATGCAGAGTATAAGACATAGTGGACTGCTCAGTTTTAAATGGGATGTCTATAAAACAATCTCTCCTCCAAGACTCGAGGATCATCATAGACAATGCATAGGAACATTTGTAAGGCCCAAGGGTACCGGATGGTTGCAAGGAAACAGTGTTTTCAGAATAAAACAGCACAGTAGCACACAAGGACTTTGTGGCTGTGACTCTATACAAAATTCCTGCACATGNTCAAGATGAGCAAAATTCTGTCATGGATGGAGGAGGAATCACAGAATTCCACCACTAGTCAAGGAGCTGTTGGCAAGTGAGGACTGCTGAGANAAAGAGTTTTTCTCAGAGATGTGGCCCATAAAAAACTGACCACACTTCAGTACATGTCCCTACACACATGTTTTTACTTATTTAAGGACGCATAAAATTCTTTCCACTATTTTGATACATGTTGTTCAACGATTTTCTTCTATACTACAACTGAGAAGAGCTTGGACCCCTGAGGAAAGTTAAATGACAAAGGTAAATGGCAAAGCAATTATGAAAAAGGCTTTCTTTGTGTTTTATAAACTTTAATTAAGTTTTATTATGTTTTTCTATAAGACATAAATACAATTAACCCTATTCAGCAGAGGGTGAGAGTAAGACAAACATAGAACTAACCAGTGAAGAAGTTTCAATAACAGAACTATTTTTCTTGATAAAGCTATACTGAAAAAACAATCCTCTGCTTTTTATCTGCATCATTTATTTCATACTGTTCTTCTGATGTTCTGTTTTTGGCTTATAGACTTTCTCCTCCAGTGAGAATTAGGACATAGAGTCATATGAGGTGCTGAATTGAGCTCTGAACTTCATACATGGTAGGTGAACTGTTGGAGATTAATTGCTTACTGAAACTGTCACTGCTGAGCACGCAGGGTGCTTTAGCTTTGCTGGTTTTCATTAGCAAAGGGAAGAGTTTGGGCCACTGGAAAATTATTCATNCAGCTGAAGGGAAGAGTAGGCATGTGAAGAAAAAAATGCTGCAAATCTCAGTAACAGTAAGATGTATAATTGTGAAGGAATATTTAAGCTATGTTAAAAATGCTTGAATTCGCTAAATGATGGTTGTTTTAATGTTTATTTATTTCCCTTATGAAAAATATGTTGAGTATGTTCCTTATGTAGAGCTCTTTGTTTTGCAGATCAGAGATGAGAAAATGTGACATAAACCCATAATTAGGAGTATATGACCAAAGTCTGGTGCTAGGTATTTAGATGTACCTTCCATTGTTTGGTAGCTTCATTGTCATGAAAGCATCATCATTAAAAAAAAGAAGAAGAAGAAACAATATAAAAGAAAGAAGAAAGTAGAAAAGAAATACCTGCAGTCCTTATTTCTTNATCTANAAAACTGAGATANCTATGAAACCCATTTGTTTCATTGAAGTCTCTAATAATTAATATTTCTAATTATATCAAACAGAACTAGATTTCAATAAAAGTTACATGATTTACCTTATCATTTTCATAATGAATGTCCTTATGCATTATGAAATATATAATGTATTACTTGAAGAAGTACATAAGTTTAAAAATCTAAGAAGTTTGGTGCTGNGTCAATGGCTCAGTAGTTAAGAGTACCTGAGTTTGGTTCCCAGCACCAGCATAGTGACAAACAACAGTCTTTAACTCCAGTTCTAGGGCATCTGATACCATCCTTGGGGTTCCTGTGCACACCAGGGCAAAACACAAAACAATCAAACATACNAAATACACAAATCTTAAAAATTAAAAAAAATCCTAAAAATCCTTAAAGATATATGTAACATCGTCAATAATACCAATGATTTTTGTTGCCACTTATTGTAAAGAGAAATTTTGTGGTATAATGAGCAAAGAATAATATGGTAGATATTAAATGTGACACAATTCTTAAGGAAAGGATTTTATTAGAATTGATCTTCAACAGAAACAGTGGAGAGGCAATAGCTCTGAGGTGGCAGAAACTGTAAAACTAGACACACTAAAAAAGAGTTTGAACTAAGACTGTTACAACAAGTTTGTACATTTTAAAGGGTAGGAGGAACACCATCAGCTTATGGTAACTTGGCTTCATGCACACCAATGGCTGCATGGCAGACTTTGGACGTGAAAGAGAAATGATCCACCAAGCGCTTCTGCCAATCCACATGAGGGCAGAAGTACTTAGGCCACCACAGTTCAGGCAGGAAGAGTAGCTGGAATCTAGATGAACAAATGAGGGATTGATGAAGAAAGTAGTTGCCAGGTGTGAGGAGTGAAAAGCACAATGGGAAGTGTTCTCAAGAGTCTCCTAGACAGCAAAGACTTGTTTAAAAGGCCAGTTTGGAATAAAAATAGGCAAGAATATGCTAACAGAGGCTGGAAAGAAATGAGTTATTTGTGGAGAGANAAGAAGAGAAAAAATTCCAGTGAGCAGAAATTTGGAAACATTTAATTGCACTGTGGCATGGGTATTATGGGGGCAGATGATGTCCCTTTGTTTTAAATGCAATATATNTGAAATACCTAATAAAAAGCATATTGCTATTCCTTCCATGATCTTTCAAAACAGAATAGTTTCAAAGGATCTCAATAATGGCTTCTATTATAACACCCATAACCTGGAGGAGCAGTTGTGTATAAGTATGAACAATGCACATAGCAGTTTTTCATTAGTATGTCAACTTAATAATTTAAAACTAACAAATGCTTTGAAACAAAACTTTTCTACTTTAAATTTACTTCTCTTCTATTTTAAATTTTATGAAATGATTTGTTTGTTTGCTTTATTATAGGGAGTGGGGGACATTGCAGCAGTACACATGTGGAAGTCAGAGGAGAACTTACTAGAGTTGCTGTCTCCTTCCCCTAAGTCTCAAGGCTGACACTCAGGCCTTCAGCCTTGGCAGCAAAAGCCTTTACANACTCAACTNTCTTGTCTTTCTTGGCTTTCCTTCCCTCTTGACCTAATACCTANTTATGAACTAAGTCACTACTGAAAATGATACACTCAACCCCGAGGTCTATATTTTAAACCTGCCCACAGACCTAAACATCCAGGTTAAAATGTTGCACCTTCAACAAATCAGATTCAGAACTTATCACACCTGTCTTATGGGATGTCTCTTGCTTCTAGACTGAAGGACTAAGTGCAATGAATGACAATGAACGACATCTCTGAATTTTGGACACTGGGGCCTCTCTAGGTCTTCCCTCAGTCCTCCACTTCCTATCCAACTCATCACTCAGCAAAATGGCACTTTCTTACACACAAATCCATCTTGGTGCTACATTTCATATGTTGTAGTTGTTTTTCTGACCCTTGTTCCCAGCCGGATAACTTTAATTGATTTCTCACCCTACTTAGGTAAGCAGGAGTTGAAAGTGTGCAGCAGCATTACTGATACCACAGCAGTCACTTTCTCCCCTTCAAACACTGCCATATACCCCTCCGTGATTTCTTTCAAATTCATGGCCTCTTTTTTCATTAATTGCTATTGCATGCATATATATGTATATAAATATATGTAAATATATTTAATGTAATGTAAATACATATATATTCCTAAATATGACCTGCTCAGTCTTTATGATGTTAGTTGTATGTGTGTTTTCAGGTCTGATCATTTGGTATTTGACAACCAGTTGGTGTGCTCTTCCTTGCGGAAGACTTTCTCTGCTTAGCATTCCTTAGTTGCTTCTGTTTCTCATCTCTTCCTTGATGGGGAAATCTTTATTTATAAGTCATACTTTCTTAAACTGAATTGGTTCCATTTTTATTTTATGTGTTTTTTATTCTATGTGTTTGTCTTTGTGTCCTTATAATTGTTTGGATTTGAAATATTATCCCCTGATATGTGTCATTANATAAAATAACTTGCATGCAACTTAGTGACTATGAGAATTCTGAAAATCATGATTGGCATTATTCATTTAGAAGTAGAATCACTATATCAGTGACTACCAGTGCTGAGGTTTTATTCCACTAATGGATATATAAGAACTCCTAGAGTGTATCATTGGAAACCATGCTACAATAAGCATCACAAAGGTTATGAGTAGATTCCCTATCATTTGTCCTTACTTTTCATATATATATGTATATATACATATATACATATATACATATGTATGTATATATACATATATACATATGTATGTGTATATACATATATATATGATATATGTGTGTATGAGTTTTTATGTCTATCCCCACATGTGTGTTTGTGTATATTTTTATATCTGTCTACATAGTTATCTTAAAGGAGAACAGTAGATGACTTAAGGTTCTGTATGGTTTGAAGATCTGGATTTCAGAACAATGACTGTATATCAAAATTATTTTATATGATGACAATAGCTAAAATTAGTCATCTCATTTTGGTGAGAAGAGTGGCACAGGCATTAATATGAAAAATCATGTTCACTGTCACATTTCACATTCAAATGACCTTGTTAAACAAGCTAAAGGGTAAGAAACACAAGCTCTACTTTACTTGTTAACATTACAGCCATTTTAGTCTTGCTAACTGTGAGGACATAGATTCAGTTATTATTCATTTTTATTATATAAATAGCATCAAGAACAGTAAATACCACACTGTATGCTTTCAATAAATATTCATTAATTAAAATTAGAGGACTTATTTTGGAACTAGGACACTATGAGTAAGTTTTACAAAGTAAAAAATATGAATGTGAACATAATCTTGCGTGTTAATTAGTGAATACAAAGTATTCTAGCCCTTAAAATTATTGAAAGAAAATATTAAAAACCATTTTTTAGTAAAAATGGAGGCATTACTTTATATATGTTTTGGTCCATGTTCCTAAGGAGTAGCAGATGATGTTGGAACTCTGGTTTCCTTATGTTGTCTTCCTCTGTGTATTAAGGACTTTGGCGTGTCCAAATATATCACTTACTGTAGATAGCATCTCATAAACACATTTTGTGTTGTGAATTGGAGGAGAACTGAAATGTTTTACAAGATTTGGACTGGCCTTCCATGTTAATGCCCTAGGGATGCATGCATCATAAACAGATACATACCCACAGGAAAAATTGACTAGGGCAGGTTATGCACCTGCAAATGTATTGAATAGTCTCAATTCAGATGGGCATTGATGTCATTTTCAATGTTATAATATTTTAAATAACACTACTATACTGTCTCACTTGGTATAACCTCATGTATATGAAAATCTATAAGAAAATCCTGAAAACTATAGTTACTATTTTTATTGTGTATACATTTTCATATTTAATTGTATTGAAAAATTATCTTCCTTAATGCTATATGACTTCACTTTCTNTCTACAAAAGATATCTGGGTTTCTGATAACAATAATTGTAATAAAAATCTGTATTAAACTCATATTAAAATCACAGGTTATATATCATCTGTAGTTTTTTAGATATCATTAAGGTTAACATCTGCTTATATCAAATAACATGGCTATCGACTCTTTAAAAAGAGTGCCTGATTGCTGTATTTTTTGAAGATTTGTCTTAAGCATTGAAGGTATTTTCCTCCTGTTTTCATATAAGTGGAAGTTTATTAACATAAATTTAGAAAATATATATTTTATCCTATAAACATATAAATGCAGTTTTGTCATGTCAAACATGTATTTTCTCTTTATACAGTGCACAGCACAACCTTGTTTTATAATAAACATATCACACAAATGCTTGAGAAATGAATCAAAAAGTATTTTATTGTTTATTGTTTTATTTTGTCTCAATGATATGTTCAATTTGGTAATATCTCTTTTTGTTTGTTTGTTTGTTTTGATACAGGGTTTCTCTATGTAGCTTTGAAGCCTTTCCTGGAACTCACTCTATAGCCCAGACTGGCCTCAAACTCACAGCCATCCTCCTGCCTTTAATCTCAGCACTTAATCTCAAGTGCTTGAGATTAAGTGCTGAGATTAAAGGCGTGCACCACCACCACCCTGCTGATTTGGTAATATTCTATTTGAGGTTTTTGATTGTAAGCAGGAATGGCTTTATTGGTTTTTATTTTCATACACTGCCCTTAACTAGTTTTGATACCAGGACCTACTAACTTCTTAAATGAATTAAACCATTTGATTAATTCTGAGTAACAAATTTTCTTTTAATTTGAAATCAATCTGTTCCTTATTGGTTTGGTAAAATCTGATTTTAAATGAAATGATCCTTTTATATCTACAAAATAATATGTGAGTGTTTGACTAAAGATGATTCCATTTTGAAATAATAATTTAGCAGCTTTAAATATTTATAGCCTGTTAAAATTGCTATTATTTCCACGAAATTTAAAAATGTTTGAAGTTTTCTAAACTTTCATATTTACTATTACATTTAGTTTATATATTTTAACAGTTGTATACCTATCACTATGCTCTATTTTTCAAACATTAATTATCTACAATCTATTTTGCTTTATGTAACTATTAATTAGTAATTTTGTATATTTACACTGTAAAAATTTCCAGATGATCAACTATTCATTCTGTGTCTTTTGATTCTGTGTGTTTTAGAAAGTATTTTTTAATTATGCTCATGATTTTCACAAAGAAAAATATGTCATAATTTTAGTATGTTTTAGTGAATCTGTTTCATCCAAGTCAGACTTCATCACCTGCACTGATGCAATAGAGGTGACTGTGGTGTGCTACAAAATATTTTAGCCCTGTAATTGTGGTAATAGATTAGATAAGACAGTACAGAAATAGCCCCTATTGCCTCTAAATGTCTCTCTTTACAGTTGTTCATATTTGCTTCTAGAGGNTAGGAGAATCATTAGAAACTCACCTGAAATCTTGTTCATTTTGGTCATCAAAAGCAAGTCACCATTCCTGCATTCCCTACTGTGGTTGATGTTGGGCCAGATGTCTTGAAATGTATTGTTGAGTGAGGGTGGGCCTCCAGGGATACAGACTTTGTGAATCCTCACCTATGTTGGCTGGTAATTTTCTCTAATAGAACTGCCTTTCAGTCAGCCATGCTCCATTAACTCCCCCCTCATCAAATCTCTGGTAAGTATGTTCCATAACTATTTGGTCTAGGGATCCCTGATATGAGATCAATAATTATTTCTGTATGTCTTCCATGGTAAAGTCATGTAATAAGTAATAACTTACATGACTCTTATACTGGTTGACATCAGGGTTTGTTCAGTAGCAGCTAAGATATGCAGATTTTACATCTCAGAACAAAGATTAAACAAATATAGACAATGAGAAGCAAAGTGAGCTAATTTATTGAGAAAAGACNCACTGTGTCTAAAGGAAACGGTTGAANTTTAGCTGATTATTCAAACCACTGTATATTTTGGAATATTGTGCTATCTTAGCCAGGACTATTATACCTCATTATGTAGTAGTGTGTTTGTTGTTTTTATTTGCATTTTAATTTTCTATTTTTATTTTATTCTTTACTCTTCCTCCAAATCATCTTAGATATACCCCCACCTTTTTGTATGTTCTATTTGTNACCTATCTAGGGAACATTTCACTATCACCCGAGATCTATTCCAGTTCTGTATATTTTAGTATGATAATGAGTCACAAATTACTCCTTGACACTATGGAGCATCTGTAGTGAAACCAGATGATTTTAGTCTGCCTCACCCAGGGGATTTCTAGCCTTCTTGCCAGCTCACNCCTCCCATAGGCTAATATTATAAAGCTTTGCATGAAGTCTTTTTGACATCCCTAGGTTTATTCTTCTGCATAAAGTCTTAATATGCTGAGATTATACAATTTTGTAATTTTGTATTATTATGGTTGAAAAGTACATTTTTAAGAGAATAAATTGACCTCTGGTATTCTTTCCAGTTGTCATAATTTTTCCTATCTTTACTCACAGTTTGNAAGCTGGGATAATGTGTCTATGGCCANACTTAACATGCTAAATGTTTACAGTTTCTTGAAGTAACTGAATGAATAATATTAATAATGAAATTTTGTATATACTACTTTTGAAACTGTCTTCTATATTTAAAAAATGGCTTGCATTCNCATTTTATATAGGGTAGTTAGATCTTAACCATCCTATAATTTCCTATGAATTATCAGAAGTGAGTATTCACCGAATCACTTCCTCATGAAGAATGACCTGACTGTGATTGTACTATTGTTTAAAATACTTCATTTTCTTTTCAGAGAGACTTTCTCCAACAGCACATGGGAACAAGAGCAGAGACCCATAGCCAGACATCACTCAAAAAGAGAGAGNTCTCCATCAAATCACTCCCCTAAGAGCTCAGGGTATCCCAAAGAAGAGGAGGCAGAAAGAATTTTAAAGAGTCAGCAGGGGATGNATGGGGGACACAAAGAGAATACAGCAGTCTAAATCAACTAAGCAAGGCCCATATGATCTCACAGAGACTGAAGCAGCAAGCACAGAGAGAACATGGGTCTATTTTTAGTAGTTTTATAAGAATCTTGACTATGAGAATGAGTGAGTCTCTGACTCTTGCCTGCTCTTTGGACTCTTCCTCCTGTTGGGTTGCCATGTCCAACTTCAATATGAAAGGTTTGCTTCATCTTATATTTTATTTCAACATGTTTGGCTATTAGCACTTAGAAGCATGTTCTTTTCTAATGAAAGACAGTAAGGAGTGGATTTGGAAGGGATGGAAGGTGGGGAAGAACTGGGAGGAATGGAGGGAGGGGAAACTACAACCGGTATAAATTGTATGAGAAAAGAATCTCTTTTCAATATAAAATACTTCCATTTTCTTAGTGTAAAGCTAACCAGGTATTTATATGTATTGTTTTCATTACTTGCAACCAGAACCCTAAGGAATCANACAGCTAACTTTAACTCTGTCAGAATATACCCAATTTTTGAAGGTATTACAAGAACTTCATTTGCAGCACCTTGAACTATTCATGCCNAAAATGGTGAAGCCAATGCACATATCATCTGTGAAGCATTAAGGTAATTTCCATATTTTAGCAAATCAGCCTCTCACAACAGTGTGTTTGTAAAAAAACTATTTCTACTCCAAAGTGAGTAACAGATAGTTTGTTCTGAGTCCAGTGGGTGACCATGGCCTGGGAACACAGATTCAGATAACAATTTTGACCATAGAAAGGGTTACATTAATTGTTTTATAGTATANAACAGAAAAAAATTCAACATATAACGTGTTTACTAAATTGACTGGTGGAGACATAATCCAGGGGCATTGCAGCAAAGCACAGAAATCTCACAATAGGCTTTAGCTGCTGTTTAATGGCATGGTTAGTTTGTGGGTAAGTAAAAAACTGTGGTCTACTAAATTAACACATTTCAACAATTTTATCTAAACATAGGAAAGATGTTAGCTCAGTTTCAGAGGGGATGATAAATGACTATTGGAGGAAACAAACATACCCAAGATGATTTTGTCTGTCAGTGTATAACATCCCAATACTCCATAGTCATAAAAGAACTAAACCAACTGATCAGTTTAGAGAATCTGAAACATAGGTGTGGCTTTTCCAGAGAGCATCTGGCAAAACCCTGGCATGAACATTCCAATATTCTGTAATTTCTTCACTTCAATAAACTAAAACCAGGGCTAAAGAAGTGGTTCCATGGTTAAAAGTATTTGCTCTTCTTGCATCGGACCCATATTTGATTCCCACCTCCTACATGGTAACTCACAGCCATCCATAGCTCCCACAGCAGAGAATTCCATGTCCTCCCGGCATTCATGTGTTGACCATACGTGTGTGAAGGCAAGCCACTAATGCATATAAAATGAATGAATATTTAGTCTTAAGAAGAAAGTAAAACTAACAGCGTGACATTATAGTACACATTGTTAGCTGTCAGCAAAGAATATAATATGTGTTCTTCATTGCCAGCCTCTAAAATATGATCTTTAATTTATCACCATTTGGAATTATTCAGTGGTAGATGTCTTCCCAAATAGAAGCCTCCCCTACCACTATGGTTTCTGGCAATATTCTTCTCTACTCTCTACCCAAGTTTATATTGTTACCCCCATTACTGTACATTTCTATTTTCTTGATATATTAGCATATTTCTCCTCAATTTGCCAATGTCAGAGATAAAAATCTATACATGAGAGTATTTATAACTTATTTTCTATACAAATATGGGTTTCTTCTTATAAGAAATATAGCATATACACTACATCTAGAATGTAAAATATAATTGTTACAATAACACTTTCACATGCAANCATTGCAGCAAAGCACAGAAATCTCACAATAGGCTTTAGCTGCTGTTTAATGGCATGGTTAGTTTGTGGGTAAGTAAAAAACTGTGGTCTACTAAATTAACACATTTCAACAATTTTATCTAAACATAGGAAAGATGTTAGATCAGTTTCAGAGGGGATGATAAATGACTATTGGAGGAAACAAACATACCCAAGATGATTTTGTTCTGTCAGTGTATAACATCCCAATACTCCATAGTCGTAAAAGAACTAAACCAACTGATCAGTTTAGAGAATCTGAAACATAGGTATGGCCTTTCCAGAGAGCATCTGGCAAAACCCTGGCATGAACATTCTAATATTCTGTAATTTCTTCACTTCAATAAACTAAAACCAAGGCTAAAGAAGTGGTTCCATGGTTAAAAGTATTTGCTCTTCTTGCATCGGACCCATATTTGATTCCCACCTCCTACATGGTAACTCACAGCCATCCATAGTTCTCACAGCAGAGAATTCCATGCCCTCTTCTGACTTCTTATAGCACCCGGCATTCATGTGTTGACCATACATGTGTGAAGGCAAGCCACTAATGCATATAAAATGAATGAATATTTAGTCTTAAAAAGAAAGTAAAACCAACAATATGACATTATAGTACACATTGTTAGCTGTCAGCAAAGAATATAATATGTGTTCTTCATTGCCAGCCTCTAAAATATGATCTTTGAATTTATCACCATTTGGAATTATTCAGTGGTAGATGTTTTCCCAAATAGAAGCCTCCCCTACCACTGTGGTTTCTGGCAATATTCTTCTCTACTCTCTACCTGTCTATATTGTTACCCCCATTACTGTACATTTCTATTTTCTTGATATATTAGCATATTTCTCCTCAATTTGCCAATGTCAGAGATAAAAATCTATACATGAGAGTATTTATAACTTATTTTCTATACAAATATGGGTTTCTTCTTATAAGAAATATAGCATATACACTACATCTAGAATGTAAAATATAATTGTTACAATAACACTTTCACATGCAANATGTGGACACTATTTACATTTCTTTATTATACATTGCTTATAATTATATTACTTTTCATTAACACAACCAAGCTTTATTGACAATTTTTCTCTTTAGCTTCACTGTTCCATGGGACTATGCTTGGTCATACAATGAGTCTGGCCTTTTGCTTTCTATGTTGTTCATGCTCATAAACATCAAGATAATCAGATCTATTTCTTAATGGAAGTTATGACACTTGGACTAACAATGCTTTCCATAAGAGCCATACACCAACAGAACCCTATAACTAGGCATGAGAAATTTCTTTTTGAATGGTTAGTAAGAATAGCCCAAGTGGCGCTTAAAATAAAGGAAATTATTAATATAGCTCGTGATCAGCTCATAGAGGTTGAGGAATAGCCCCTATTTCTGAAGACCTCACACATAAGACACAGGACTCAGATGATTTGAGCTCAATCTAACATGAAAGATTTCTTACTGCAGTCTATGGAATACAGTTTTTGCAGAAAACATTATGTTAGTTCTCTAGGGAGGGAAGCAATTAATAATCTTGTCCTGTGTCAAACACCTATGAACCACAATGGCCATCATGGTAAGATATTCCTAANGTTTCATTAAATGACACTCATATGTTGGTGGTAACCAACAACTGTCTAATTTAACTTAAGGCTCACTCAACAGTACACATTATATTTTAGTTTTTCTGTTTTGGGCTAAAATATGATGATATCAGGCCAATATTTGAAAGGTATAACCTACTGAGATACTGTTTCTTAAAGGATAGTTTTCCTGTACTCAAATAGTGAAGCCAGCATTGATCTGTGTATTGCAGAGATAAGCATTATATTCATTAAAGACTGTAACAAAAATGNGTTACNTAAAGGATGGAAAATTTTGNTTTTTACCCAGTATGTATGACACTACCCTTTCTCTTACATAGTACAATTATGTATTTCAACAGTTTTCAAAAGTATAAGGATTACTAACTGCTTATTAATTCAGTTCTGTACCCTGAATCTAACCAGTGAAATATATTATCATGTTGACAATTTGTTTTCTGTGGCTCAATATTCATAAACTTTAGTTTTAGATTTACTTTTACATTTGNATGCAAACTATAAGCTATCATTTTATATTATAAAGAGTGCATTTGCTTTAATTGGTATGAATATTTTGCCTACATATATGTCTCTACACTATATGTGTGTCTAGTGATATAAGGGCTGGCAGAGGGCATCAGATTTTCTGGAACTGGAGTTACAGATGTTTAAAAACTGCCATGTGTGTGTAGGGAATCAAATCCATGTCCTCTGGAAGAACAGCAAGTGCTCTTAAATACAAAGTGATCTCTCCAACCCCACAGGCTGCACCTTAATTTCCCAATTTTATTCTACATATATTAAAAAAAACTATCATTTTGTTGACTTTATATGCATATGACTTGCTGCAAATAGATTTTAGTTTTCATGATCAAATATGTTTGTTTTTAACGTTTATGTGTTTTANCATCCATGACTCAAAGTATGCATCACTGATTTTTATTTTCTGTTGCAATGTTTCTGGAACTGATTTTGTAGATGGTTTAAATGGTGCTCCAATTTTACAAGCTTTCAAATGAATAGCTTGTATTGCTTTATTTCTAAGCAAGCTATCCTTTACCACTGAATGGAAACACCAAATTCTTTGTATGATAAAATCTNTGAGATCAGTNTCTGGCTTTTATGTCAGTTCTATAGTCCACCGGCCTTTGATCTCTGTTGTGTTAGCTGAAAGAGGCACCAACCATTCATCATTGCTTACTTAACATATGTTTGCTATTGGCCACCACTTTATCTATCTTCATGATGTTATAGAATACTGCTCTCAAAATCATTATTATATTTAGAATCATTTACATGAATATACTGTATCCAATTTTGCATTGCTATAGTAATAGTATTGTTTTCATATGAGAGAAATGTTAAACTTGATTCTCTAACCCTGCTTTATATATGCTTCAATTTTCATGGTTACAGTGGGTGACATGTTTCAAAAACAAACAAAATCAATAAGAAAAAACACAAAAAACTAAAACTTTCCTTGACTCGTCAATGTAATTTTTATTATAGCGTGTTATTTTACTAAATCTGCAATATTAGAACTAGTAGCATATTGTCGTGCAGTATGATGGGTAACTTTTCAAATTAATCTTTATAAGTAAGTATGTAAACCACGATACATGGGAGAATGTATCACTCTTGATAGTTGAACTGCTGTGTGTATTTCCAATTATTAGAACTATTTTCTGCTAATAAAATGTATAGCTTTCTTTAAATATGCACGGAAATTATTAAGCTTAGTCATTAAAGCTTATAAAAATTTACTCTCACCACAGGGAAAGTAATATTTTCATATTTTATTTTCAGGGTTCAATTCAGTACAGTTTTATTTTATGTGGTGAGACTGAATATATCTCCTCTGCTAATTTTACCATTTAATTCAATCTATCTTTTGTTCCTTTNATAACTATAGCCTTGTTTTTGTTTGTTTATTCATTCATTTGTTTTGTTTGCTGGGTAAAATAACTAAACNGTGGAGTAGTGTATATATACATAATTTTCTGTTGAATGAATCAAATTTCTTTTAAAGCTGAACTTTTCTTATATATGATCCCTCCTTGACTTGACATATCCAATTTCTAAAATTACCTGGGTCTATCGTACCCTCTAATTTCTATCTCCTCAAAGCAGAGATTACTATATTTTTAGCAAACTTTATTACACAGTAGCCATTAGCTGTCACTTCTCCACTGAATCCCATTCTCTGTAATTTTTATTGAGTGTAACAGTTTTTTATAATTAAAGTTAAGGTTAATTGTTATATTTATGATATTGAATTTTCCATTTATGAACTTTCAAGTCACAATAATCATGTTTTAAAGTCTACATTTTACCTCTCTAAAGTTCGTACCATTCTCTTTGGATATATTACATGCTCTTTTCCTCTCTTTCTCTGCACAATCCCATTTGTGCATAAATGTTAATCTAAGCAAGATATAGTATATAGGATCTCATTCTTAACTTTATCTCTTCTTAATTACATGTGTGTGTCCTCCTATAGATTTATTACAATATACTTATNTGATTACATACAAAATATAATTTAGTGATATGTTGCATGGTAATTTCATCTCCTTCTAATTGGCTGAATTATTTGAAGTATTGTTATATTTGCTTTCTGATTTTTGCTTCCCCAATAAAAATCTCCTGTTTGTTTATACTGTTAATTATCACTAATTACAAAAGCTATTTAGTCTAACTTTTGAAAATGTGCAATTTTCTAATTGTGCTTTCATCATATCTAGTGCAACAGATAAGGGGGTTACATTGCTAACTTGTAATAGGATTTTGTGTGACCACCACACTATTTCTGACTGCAATACAGTTTTTGGGAAATGACTAAACTGTGTGAACATGGAAAGCCTTATTATGGTATTAATGATCACAGACAGAAAAGTTATTTTTCTTTTTCAAGTTAGAGGAAGCCTTAATGCCCATGGGGGAAAGAACTGTAACCTAAACATATAGCCATATTTCCTACTTGTGAAAATATCATTGCTCATATTGTGCTAGAGAAGTATAGAAATATACCTACAAAGCCTACCTAATTATTTCTGTTCAGACATAAGAGAAGTTCATTAATGTATGTTAGATTCATAAATGAGCATCTCTGTCTCCAGCTTCACAGGACCTGGGGCTGTTTGAGATGTTTATTTTACTATAGAAAAAACTGTCTCTTGGCTTTCATTCTGCTTCTNGTACATTAAAATCTGAATTTATTCTCCATTATCAAGAGTTTCTTCTTTACTCAACGTGGCTTTCCTACTTCCTCTCCAAATTCAATTCATTTTTTTTAATAGGGAAAAAATTGGCACATAATTCTAAAAACAATAACAATGTTGAATTTTCAGATGTAAACAATGAAACCTTTTCCTTTGTCTGTCTCCCAGCTCTACAGAGGAAATATTCCAGATTTGCCTCATGGCTCTGGCCTGGTACAAGATTGTTTTGATCTTGTGGTGTCCTGCTTGTTTTTATTTGAGACGTGGTCTTGCTTTGAGATCCTGCCTGCCCAGGAACCTCTGGAGACCAGGGTGACTTAAACTCACAGGTATCCTCCTTCTGCCTTCCTAGTGATCATTCAGTGTTATTGTGTGATCATGCCTGACCAAATATGATTTGTTGTTGTTATTATCTATTCTATTCCCAAACTTACCTGGTACATATTATGTGTTATTATTAATGTATAACCATTTATATTTTGTATTAATATATTTGTAGTGATACATTGTGTATACCAATAAACTTATCTGGGGATCAGAAGACAGAGCCATCCTCTAGATTAGACATAGAGGCCAGACAGTGGTGGCATACACCCTTAATCCTATCACTCAGGAGGCAGAGATCCCTCTGGATCTCTGTGAGTTTAAGGACACACTGGGAACAGAGCCAGGCGTGGTGGCACACCTTTAATCCCAGTACTTGAGATCTCATGTCTTTGCTTGGGAAGGACACAGGCCTTTAATCCCAGGAAGTAATATGGCAGGACACAGAAAGGTATATAAGGCGTGAGGAAACAGGAACTCATGCTCTGGAGACTGAGGAAGGTGAGGTTGGCTGTGGTTTGTTCTATTTCTCTGATCTTTTGGCAGTCATCCCAATATCTGGCTCCAGGATTTTTATTAATGAGACCGTTTAGCAATTCATGTTACATGTATAAACCATTAATATTACAGTTTTGAAGCCTCATATCTCAAAGGACCAATAACTTTCTTTTCCATACCTCCTACTTTTGCCATAACACTTCTGAATTTTTGGATATCCTCTGAGTATAGATTGGCCACAGAGTGGCCCTCCACATCTCAATCTTATAGAGCAGTGGTTCCGGGCCTGTGGGTCACAACCCCTTTGGCAAATTTCTATCTCAAAAGATATTTACATTATGATTTATAATCATAGTAAAATTACAGATATCAAGTAGCAAGGAAAATAATTTTGATTAGGGGTCACCACAACATGAGGAACTACATTAAAGGTCACAACATTATGAAGATTGAAAAGCACTGTTATAAAGCATCAATTCACAGAGATGTCCCGTTTTTTATTTACCACTGTACATATTTTTCAGTAGGGTCTATGTTTTCCCATTCATAAGAAGGTGTTATGAGTTGATTAAATATTATTAAGCTGGGGTGTTCATTCTACTCACACTACATTTTTAACTATTGCAGTGCTATAGATCCAGACTGTGTGAGACTTTTCCCCCCACAGAAATAGAGAACATTTACCTGTTTTATTTCATAAGCTAATTTATAAAATGCACTTTTAAATTTTNTTCAGCACCCTTAGAAAGTGTGATAGCTTGAATGTAATTGCCTCCCATAAGCTTATAGAGAGTGGCACTATTAAGAGATGTGGCTTTGTTGGAGTGGGTATGGCCCTGTTCAAAGAGTGTCTCTGTGGGGTCGGGCTCTGAGGTTTCCTATGCTCAGGATACCACCCAGTGTCTCAGTCAACATCCTGTTGCCTTCTGATCAAGATGTAGCCAGCATCATGTTGTCTGCCCACCACCAAGCTCCCTGCCATGTTGATAATACACTAAACCTCTGCAACTATAAGCAACCCTCCCCACCCCCCAATTAAATGTTTTCCTTATAAGAGTTGTAGTGCTCATGGTATCTCTTCACAGCAATAGAAACCCTAACTAATACCAAAGATATCTGGGGCATAACATCTTTTCATGTCTTTTATATAGTCCTTTGCTTGCAGCCTCATTCCTGCATACACTCTGGTTACATACTTTCTTATTTCCAGCACCTTTGCAGATTCCCCTCCACTCTCTGTTGATATGTGGTTTGTAATAATTTTTGGCAGTGATTTTTGAATTGCTGAGGTTTCTTTATTCAAAAGCAAATGAAAGTAACTCGTTTGCAAGGAAGAGGGCTTTTGTTGTTTGATTGTTTTTATTAAAACAGTAGTAAGAAAGTCATTTAATAGCTTGGATTAGAAAACTCTTCTCAGAGGCCCTGCATCCTGGAGCTTTCCCCAAATCATGTAGATTTGTTCTGTGAACACTTTTCTGCCANTGCACCTGGGAAGCATTGTTGCAGCTTTGTCCTGCTAATATCACTTCCGTTGGCATTGCAAGCAGCCTGTCAATACGATGTCACTGTCCTTGTGAAATTGATGTGAGTA
>LZPO01028963.1:5456-17015 GCA_001675575.1 Neotoma lepida
TAATATACACAGTATACATCACAGTGGGGTGAAATAGGGATATACTCAGTTTGGTGTTTGTTTTTTTTTCTTTTTACAGTGAATTTATTGGATTCACGCACTGTCATGGGGGACCTTGGATGGATTGCTTTTCCAAAAAATGGGGTAAGTTTTTATGAAAGTTTCTGTAAAACATCAGCTAAGTACGTAGCCTTCGGGCTACAAAAGTCAGATTGAAATTTAATTGGACATATTTGTTATGAAAGGATAGCTATTTCTATCAGGTGGGACATGGGGGATCTCAAATTAGTCCTGATAAAAAATTCACCGTGAGGGAAGGGTTTTCAGTGACTAAATAACAGACACATACTTTTCTCTCAGCATTTCTTCATGAAAGAAAATTTTACACCAGCAGCTAGGAAATGTAGTGCTTTGCCACTGTCTCAGTTAAGTTGCTGAGGAAACATAGCTGACATCTGTGTGCAGTGCTAATAATATACATAGAGATCAACTCACCTTTTATTTCATTTTCAGAAAAAGTTGAAAGTGTTACAAGGAATTCCATTAAGTTTCATTCAGGCTAAAAGCGGGTCAGCTCATCAGTCTTATCACCATTCAAAAGTTTCTTCTCAAATTTTGAATTTTTCTTCACTGAAGACTTTTCAGAGAAGAATATTTCACCAGAATATTTTATGATTAATATTTTATTAAATTATATATTGAAATATATTAAAGAAAAATCTTTGAGATGAAATTCAGATTACAGAATTTATGTTGCTAACAATAGTAACACAGCAGTAAAATTGAAAAAGCAGCACATGATCAGCTTTCCAACTAAATTCACAAGCATGTTATCAGGAAATGAAATCCCAAATTAACTATTGTTCTATAATGTCATCATGTGACTCTGAAAAACTGAATTTTTTCACAATTTTATAATAAAACAATTTGAATTTTTTGAGATTTTTATTAACCTACAACATTGATAGTTTGACATTTTAAAATTTTCAAGTTAATGTTATACTCAATTATCTTGACAAAACTGTCCAATGTGGGCTGTGCCACCTGCCTGCAGGTGGCTTTACATGGTATAAGTAACCAAGCTGAGCAATCCATGAAGAGTAAGGACCTTCATCCATGACCCCTGCCTCTGGTCTTATCTGGGTTCCTGCCCTTTGTTCCCTCAGGGAGTGTTATCAGATGTTAGCAAAATAAATTCTTTCCTTCCCATGTTTCTTTAGGTCATGGTGTTTATCACAGCAAAAGGAAGCACACTAAGACAAGCCTTTTCTACCAAAGTTATTTTAAGAGAAATAATAAGGTTATATTAATTTTTAAAATTCCTAATTGTGTGCTCAACTCCTTATTTCATCTAGCTTTAGACAGTTCAGCAACTTCAAATTACTTTGGTATTTCAAAATATAGTTACACTTATAGATACAATGTAAAAACTAATATTGTTCAAATGTTTGTCAGAATCTACAAGTAAAAAAAAAGATGTGTGAGACAGATAAAATCACTGTTAATATAACGGAATCAATTGTGCCATTTTAACCTTTATATATTCCATTTCATTCCTTTTGCTCTCAGAAAATTCTCTATTATTATCCCTGTGTGTGTGTGTGTGTGTGTGTGTGTGTGTGTGTGTGTGTGTGTGTGTGTGTAAAACTATTATATCGTGGAATTCTATACCTACCTAAAATATTTTTTTAGTGAGTATATTGTGTTCTTTTTGAAAATAAGATGAAAATGTATTTTAAAATTACACTTTTACAGCCCTCAGAAAATACATTATTTCCTTTGGATTTAGTTTTGTCCTTTGATACTGTTTCAACTGAAAATTTGTTAAAATAGAGTGTTGAAAGTATATATCAGAGTGAGTATAAATACGATGTTGTAGTTACTCATAACTGGGAACATTGGGAGGCATTTCTTAATTCCTTGCACAATTTTTTTTTTATAGAAAACAAAGGTCTCTGTATAAAGGCCAAGCTCTTACCAACATTTCAGCATTATCACATTATTTTATTTTTTAATTACAATTTTTGTAAAAGTACTAGTTTTTTTCTAGATTGTAGAACAATATTCATTATTTTTAGAATGACTGTAGGTTTTTATGTATCATATTTTCTTTGACACAGATAGCCTGTAACTATGTATACTGAAGACAGAGAAGTTAAAGAAATTTAGTAATTTTTGTTGTTGTTGCTTTCCAAGTGGAAGAATATGTGTGAAATCTTTAATTGCATTTTTCTTGTTAGGTGCCATTATATGCAAGATAATAGAAGTGATATTATTATTTTAAGTATAATGAGTGTTCAAAGTCTAAATGACTATAGGAAGAAATGTACAAGTTTTTAATAGAATCTGAATAGATTGTGGAATTTATAATTATATAAGCAACATCATACTGTGTGAAATATAAGTCATTGGAATGATGTCAACAAAAAGCCATAGAATATGGGCTTCTAAAGATTTCCTCCTCTATGAAAGTCCTAGCAACCCTAGAAAAGATTATCAGAATCAATGTTTTCAAGGTCTAGAAATGAACCACACTCTGACAGTAACCTAGAGAACATTTATTTACAAAAAAACAAAACAAAAACCTCATTTTTGTAAGAAGAGAAAGGTTTGTATCCTGTGTTGCTTCCACTGTCCATACCAAGGAAGCCCTGAAAGACCTGAATCCAGTAAGCATCATGAGAAACACCAGTTGAGTAAGCACCTGAAAAGCAGAGAAAGATAGGAAATCTCTCATGCTCCCAACTGCAAAAAACTGTTGTTATTTGATGCCTGTTAAGTTCCTAGAAGACTGACTTGGATTTGAATTTGAACACTTTTAGTCCAATTATTTTTCAGCGTGGCATGTGTTAGAAAGATAGGCAAATATCCAGTAATTTGTAGGTAAAATTTGGTATAAATACTAAAGTAGCCATTCAGTAAANCTTGTTGGGAACTAAAGCTTCTGAAATGCTGAAGAGGAGGATTGGGCACTTGCCAAGGATGTAGGCATGCTCCATTAAGACCTGAGAATGATTTAAGTATCACCTGTGAGTGGCCTTGAGATCCCGTACAAAAGGAAAACAAACACAGTTGCTTAGATAAATGTAGAATGAATGTCTCAACAGGCACACACAGTCACTTGGCAAATATAAGACCACTTTAAGAACACTTACTGTTTGGAGAGGAAATTTTTTCAGGTATTGTCTGGTATTTAGCTAAATAATCACATTGATGGCCACATATAGGGAAATATACTGTTTTCAGAATTAGTTTAGAATTGTGTTTTTACAAATAAACCACAAACCCTAGAATGTAGGAACAATCTAAGTTGCCAAATGCCAACAATATGTTTAAAATATCTAGTTTTCAGCACGAAACTAAAGAGAGTACAAAGAACAACATGTATTATAAACAGGGAAGACAAAAGTGATCAATGGAAGTTACTTTGAGAATTCCCAGGATTAACTTAGTAGGTGAAGACTGTAACTTTGACAAGCAATTTAAAACATGTAGAAAGACTAAAAAAAAAATGTAAGACTACAAGACTAAAGGAACTATAAAAGCTTTATCTCAGCGAATTCCAAATGTCAATAGAGATTGATTATCTTATAAAGAAACAGATTATATGAAGAATAAATGTAAAGCCTGAAATAAAGAATCCACCACAGATGCCTAATAGCAGTTGTGGTCAGGAAGAAGAAAAGGAGAATGCAGGTGGAAATAGAACAACAGGGCTCATCCCGTCTGAGAAATTGAAAGGGGGGCAATGAAAAAGGTCACAAGTGGCCTAAAGGGACAGGGCCAATATGTGAAGATTAATTAATTGACATAATCTCATATTTGAAATAAAACAAAATGCGTATTCATTGACAAACATAAGTAAAACCAGCTCAAAGAGGTCCACAAGATATAATTAATTTGTCAAAGCCAAAGAGAACTTTGTGAAAGTATCATTTGAGAAACATCTCACCATATATAAGAACTATTCAGTAATGTTAAAAGTTGATTATTCATTAAAAATCATGATGCCATAGTTATCTGTAGTNTATTTAAGTGCCAAAAAGAGAGAATAAGAATTCCTAGCAAGACTTATACACCCAGCAAATGTAAATTTAATTTAAGGNGAAATTAGCACTTTCTCTGATTACACAAACTGAGAAATAATATAAATTATCAGAAATATTTTTAATGGAAACATCTAAGAAATACGTTATTAAAAGGACAGAACGCTATTTTTTTTTAGAAAGAACTATACTAGCATCACTCAAAGTTTGTCTTTTCTCCCCCCATTACAATTTGATAGAAACATAAAAAATGATAAATTATATGTTTTTCCCTAAGTATGCCAATTTATTTTAAGGAACAATAATTGATTTGAGAATGGTTTATTCATAGCGTAATTTTGTGATTTGATATAATGCAGTCATACATCACTTGATGACAGAGATACAGCCTAAGGGATGCTGTATTCAATTTTGTCATTGTGACAGTTTTTTAGTGAGTATTTCCTAAATCTGAGCTGGATTGGATGCTACTGGACAATTCAATGCATGGACCATCNTCATATTTGCAAGGCTTCCTTGACCAAATACTTATTCTGTGGTTCATGCCTGTATTCCAGTATAAACACATACTTTTACTGGAACCTGGAGGAGCACATAGGGGTACACATACTTTATGTGTTTTGCATACATGAGAAATGAACTTGGGAGATGTCTCAGTCATCAAAGTGCTTCTTATTCAATTATGAGNATCTGAGTTCANATCCCCAACACTAATTTTATTAAACTAGGCACATCATTAGAGAAGCTTCCTCCTGCAGTAGAGGGGAACAAATACAGAAACCCACAACTAGATAGTGTGCAGAGAGTGAGGGACATTGGAACACTCAGTCCTGAATGGGTTGCCTCCATCAAATCCTTCCCCNCATGGCTCAGGGAACTTTGTGGAAGAGGAGGCAGAAAGAGTGTGAGAGCCGGTGNGGCTGCAAGACATCAAGGAAACANAACTGATACATATATGAACTCACAGACACTGTGGCAGCACGCACAGGACCCCCACAGGTATAAGCCAAATGGGGTCCCAGTGCTGAGGCAGGAAGTAAGCACAAGCCTCTGTTCTTAACCTTGGAGCTATCTCCAAGTAATAAAAAAGAATTTCTCCAGCAGAGTCTCACTGGGTATAAAACCACATTTAAAGGCATGGCCCATGCCCAGCAGTAGGTGATCAATACAAAACAAACACAATGGTGTATTTGGAGGTTCTTTGTCTCATAATGCTTTATCTGGGCTTTCCTTCTTTTCCTATATATTTTGGTTTTCAATTTGTATTTTTATGTGATTTCTGTGTGTGTGTGTCTGTGTCTGAATGTATTTTATGTGCTTTTTCTTTTGCTCTTTGTTTGTTTGTTTTGTCCTATTCTGGGATTATTTTTTTTGGGGGGTGGGTGTTTGTTTGTTTCTTAGTTGACTGTTTTCGAATGAGAGAGAGAGAAAAAGTGTGAATTTAGGTTGGTGGGAAGATGGTGAGCATCTGGGTGGAGATTGGGGAGTGGAAACACNATCATAATATATTGNATGAATAAAATCTATTTTCAATAAAACTGTTAATGTACTTCTATAGAATATTTTCATAATGACACTACCAACAAAATTTTATCTGTGAACGTGTCACAATCCTGGATAAATAGATCTATTTGAAGGTGTTACTCAATATTTCCCAATTAAATNGTGTTAAGAGAGAAAAAATAAAATAAAATATAAAAATTGGTATGACAACACATGACTCCAAATCTCTGGGGCTTGCTGTCCAATCTAAGGAACACTGTCAACTACAGCTTCAGTGTAACAACTCCTCTCGAAAGACAAGGTAGAGAGCAATTCAGAAAGACTGACATCAGCCTCTGGCTTGTGCATACATGTGCACTTGCAGACATGTACATAAGTGACTTCAAATATTNTTCATNTATGAATTGTTGTTTTAGATTATCATATTTTGAATTGATGTTGTTGAAATTGAAAACTATATAAAGTAAACTGCCAATTCCACGTATATTTGTTTGAAGATNTATAGAGTGATAAAGCAAATCTCCGTTTGTAGGCTTAATTGGGCAAAATTTTAAGGGGAATACCACTATCCAATCATCATATCCATACAGATATCCTAAATACATTTTAGAAACAATAATTTGTCCTCATTACATCTTTTTTATATTCTTTATTATATTGTAAGATCCTAGTATCATGTAAATATTTCGTATTTAATTTTCTATAGTGTTTCTAAGAGAGCTCAGTTCCTGTCAATAAACATTTACTAGAGATACAACTTTAAATTTTGTATTTTAAAACTAAGAATAAACTATAAAGCTCTAGTTTTGTAATAAGTACTAAACAAGTTGGAATAAACTTAAGTATTGGCAGCTAGTAAACATCATTGGACCTTCTCTTACATTTCTGTTGACATCATGCTAACATGTTCACCAAACAGGCCATTCATTTTTGTATGTTAGTGTATATATGTATACATGTATATTTGTTATATATGTGTGTATATATGCATTTTGTATATTACATATTATATTTGTAAATATTTGTGTATATCTATATATATCTATATCTATATATATATATATACCAATTTATTGTCAGTGCCTAAAAGTTGGAAGATCTCATATAAAATCTGAATGTCTAGTCTCTGTTGATTCATGGGTTTCAGAAAGCTAAAGCTAGAATTGCCCAACAGGCACACAGAATAGAGAAGTCAGATTAAGAAGCTGAACACATTCTTCTGTGTTGCTCACTGTCCACCAGGGACTCCTGTCATTCTGCAAATTGTAACCATCTCTTTGACGTTGCACAAACTTCACTGTTTCCTCTTGTTCCAGGAAAGACTGATTTTTCAAAACCTTTATGTAGTTGGACTTTCTTTGGGGACCACCAGTTCCCAAATAATGACATGGAGACTTTTTATTAATTATGAAAGCTTGGCCTTTACTTAGGCTTGTTTCCAGTTAGTTCTTATAACTTAAAGTAACCAGTTTCTATTAATCTATNTTCAGCCATGTGGCTTCTTACCTCTCCTCCATTCTGTATGTCTGACTCCCTCCATGTCTCACTGGCTTCTCGCTTCCTCACCTAGATTCATCCTGAGTTCCTCTCTCTGCCCAGAAGTCCTCCCTAACCTCTCCTGCCTAGCTATTGGCCATTAAGATTTTTATTCCACCAATCACAATGAGACATCTTCACACAGTGTAAACAAATATCCCACAATATCTTTGTTGTTATATGCTAAGATAATTTCCTTCTACTCCATTACCTTAATTAGGGCAGGTCATTGTATTTAGCAGATATATTTAGCTATTACACATATAATAATCAATGCCTCTATGTGTGTGTGTGTGTGTGTATGTGTGTGTGTATTTTCATGTTAGTAACATTATCTCTCTTCCCTTTTCTTCTAAATATATCCTTATCTTATCATTTCTTTCAATTATCACACAAATTATTGCATAGCATTATACTCTCTATCCCTCCCACAAAAACCTTCCCCATCTTCTTTCCCCCATATGANTCTTGACATATAGTAAGATTNCAAGGCACAGAAACTTTTATGCTACTTTCTGTGCTTATTAATTTTTTTTAACAGCATTTACTTGGCACTGAGGATGTGTCACACTTATAGGCACTTCAGAACAGGGAAGAAGAGAGTTCATGTCATTCTGGAGATAAAGGGAACTCATGGTTTTGAAAGTGAGCAATCAGCGAAAAAAGGTGGCAATCGAATAGTTCCTAGGCTTGTCTTTTCCTTACACAGAAATCCCTGTTCAGAAGTATCACAGAAATCCCTGATTCTCAAAGTCAATCAAATAGTTTGTATTTTATGTATTTTGCACATCAGTGTCATTTCTCTTTTGAACGCAATCTAACCATGATAAAGCTATCCCTTCAGCACATGAATGTGTCTCTGATATTAAAACTAGGGAAATGGACAAAGATGCATTTATTATTTTGTTTTGTAGATGAAGAAAGCNAGGCTAAGGGAGAGTAAGCATCNTACTTAAATTTAAGCCCTTGGTGNGACTGAGGCCACTCAACACCCAAGTCTCCCATAACAAAGAGTCCTTGAAACTGTAGATGAGTTACTCCAAATGTTGAGTCTGCCCCTCTCTTCCTGTGCTTGAATTGCAAAGTTCACATTCGTAACTTTACTAGCTTGTCATTTCACTTAATGAAGCTGTACTTTGCTTTACTTTAATTACATTTGAGGCACTTTAGTCACCTTCTGGAACATTTACTATTGATTAATCTATATAGGCTTAGCATGGGTGGAAACATTGTTGTTTCCAGGAAATTTTTAGCAACAATTTCCAGGGCTTATTCTTAGGAGAATAAAATTAATGGTGAGGATGTTTGCTAAAAGCAGATTATGCTCTTAGAANTTCCTCCATCACTCTTTTTTTCCANATCCTGTTGTTGGAGATGCTCACTGCACACACCTGCCTCCTGTGTTTGGTGGAATTAGNCATTCCCTCTAGGGTTTTTAAGACTTCCTGGAGCACATGGTGTGGAAGCCTCAGGACTCCCATGAGAATAATCTCAGAATTGCATTGAAACTTTTGCTTTTATTTTGCTAGATTATCTTCTCACCATCAAAAGAATAAGCATCACTATTATTTTTAATNTATTTTATTTCATTGCATTTAGGGGTTGTTATGGTATTTTATAATAACTTACTCATTTTAAGAAGAATGTTGATATTGAGTTAAATCATTTTTTTAAATGGAGGTAGATTTGTATGGTCTACCTAGAGAAAAAGAAAAAAGGAATAAACTTACACAGTAGTTATTTAAAAACAAAAGTTATGGTTTTCCTTTTTTTGTTTCTCTCTTTCCTGCTTTCTTATTTCTCTGGGATGTAGAACCATTATTCACTGTTAAAACTAAAAATAATCAGAATATGCAAAGTGAACTGTAATCAAAATTCTATTGTAATACTTTTTTTCTGACTCAGGAAAAACTTGTACTAAATTACTTATTTGCATCTTCCATTTATAATAAAAAAAATGTGTCCCACATGTCCCACAAATTAAAGACAAGAATTGAGAGAATCACCTGGACAAAGCTAAGTTCTCACATTTTGGTTTTGATCAAGGTAAGTTCCTCTAAGNCCTCATTTTGGCTTTGGGTCCTGCAGAACTGTGTTAAATCTTGCAGCATGTACTGCGGACCAACCAAGCATGGTAGATACTTAAGATCAAACTTGAAATGTACAAAGGTTGAAATGTACAAAACAAGGCCACAATGGTATATATAGAAAAGCTCTTTATGGACAGTGGTAGAAAAGTGTTCTAAGGGGAAAGAATATTCTAATGCAGAATGCAAATGCTGATGTAATGAAAAACTCGCCTGATCCAAAGTTGCTGCATATTTATTATAGTTTAGGAAAACATAAACCACACCCAACCCATAAGGTAATTAAGATAAATTANGAAATTCCAGACAATCATTAGGCATATTCTGACTTAAATGGCATAAGATTTCACATTTAGATTTCCCACATGGAAGCTTAGCAATTATGAAGAAAGTTCTTTAAAATGTCCAGCTTTCCTTCTGCCTATGAGGTAAATGCTGTAGTGGATGTTTTATGTATGCAAACATGCAGAATGAATTAACAGACATNAATGTGCAGTCCTGCAAAGGAGCATTGTGATATATGTGTACTATTGTTCATTAGGGATCAGTGGTTGTATGTTTAAAGTCNATATGGAATCTTGCACATTTTTTCACATTCAGCAAACCCCCAAGCACATTTCCCCCATTATAATGATATGCANAAATAAGCTGAGAAATGAATTTTATCTATATTATCTGCTGTTATTCTAATAACTAACAACTAATAACTCCTTAGTCCAGCTGCAATTGGCTACCTAAAATTTCAATCTTTCAATCCCAATGAGAGGAATTCTCTTCCACCCTTTTGCAGACCATATTGTGCAAATTCCCCCCACCCCCATGTAAGGCTTCCCCTATTTTGTTTCCTACACAGTGCAATGTATATGGATTCCATATTCATAATTTGTAAGGACTCCTATCCAACACATAATTTTGCTAAATTGCTTCTTTGGATTTTCTTCACCAGTTGTCACACCCAGGGAGCAAGTATGTGATAAAAAAACGTTCAAATAATTTCTAAAGAATTACATGTTACTTCTCCCTTATCTGTGATGTGAAGAATTACATATGTTACTTCTCCCTCATCTGTGATGTGAAGATCTTGTACATTTACTTTTACTAAACTATTTTTATCCACTATAATCTCTACATGTTTTATGCTGAGTATTAATATTTTCCTTTCCTTTATTTTGCAATTTTGGGGAATTTATATCTGTCAAGATGTTTGTTCACCAAATGGTGTAGCCCATGTAAAAATGTCGAGGGTTAAATTGCGTTTTAAAGTAAAAATAAAATGATTTTTTCATTGGTATTTACATCTTTCTTCATAAGGAAATGTGATGATTCTTTTAAACTTTCATCTTCCCATTCATTAATAAAGATGCTAAGTAAATCTGAGCTTCCCAGAAGTCCCTGAGGCCCAAACAGCAGGTATGTTTCCACGTGGCTTGATTGTTGTTTATCACGATCCTTAAAAGAAAAAAAAAAAAAAAAGCCTTCAGCTGTTTTCCATTCATGTGACAGTGCTCCTGTGCAAGTCAATTTGAATTAATTTTGCAAGCAAATGCTTTATGGGTCTGAGCACATAATCCCCCTCTCCCACAGAGAAAAAATATACTGTAATCATCTGGCATTCCTGTTGATTATTTCCATTAAAGGCAGCAGGGGAAGGGAGAATGCTCAAGCCTCCTCTCTCATGTGAAGATTTAGAGGCTTTTGCCATTCACTGCTTTTTCTCTGCTCTTTTTCCCTTTATGCTCTTCCAGCTTACATTAATGCAGAAAATGATGGCCCAATCTGCTCAGCCTGGAATTATCCTTTGTATCCTAGCCATTGTTGCCTTTGTGATATTATACCCAATACACTTTTCCCCAGAAAGTCTTTCCCATAGCATCCTAGAGGANTCATGTAAATTTTTCCTATAGGTTCTGTGCAAATTTCTAGAAATGCTCCTTTCTACCCTTTTTGTTGCTCTTAATGCTAATGATTTTTAAAACCCAGCACAAGTAATACAGCGTGAAACCTCTCATTACCATCCAGAAGGGTGACCACTTTTTGAACTGAATCAATATAGCTATTATGAATTGAACACACTCAAAATTGGATATTGGAGGTGATATTCATTGTTTGTGTGAGTAGTGTGAGGGCTGCCTTCCTCTAAAGAACTATTTTTCCCGTTTACATGGAGAACATTGCCTTATGGCTCAAACATACACTACATTTAATCCATTTAGTGCTGGCTGATACTTTGAAATTTAAGTATTTAAAAAGTGTTGACTGTTAGAACAGCAACAAGAAAAGCTTGTACATTTTAGTTTAAAATGGTATGATTTTAAAAATATGTCAAAACGTGAACTTAGGCAATTGTTTTTATTTAGTGTGAAGCAGGGCTAGGCCAAGAATATTTT